>CM061533.1:37615414-37772522 GCA_030545055.2 Neoaliturus tenellus
GGAACCATAATGGATAAATCCACCAACAACTCAAATTCGAAAATTTTGACGAAAACAATACTTTCTCCATATACTATGGTATAGGGGGAGAAAGTAAAAGTAATATCAACATAAAAGTAACATCAATGTGAGACTATAAATAATCTATACTTATTTAATACGCTAAGGGTTTTTTGTGTTGAGAACTCCTCCTTCAATTCTCAACCGATTTTCAAGTTTTTGGTGTCGTTGGATAGGGCTCGGTCTGTAGTTGTTTTCGTCAAAAATTTATGAGTATTGGACTTAAAATAAGGGCGCAATCCACAAATTAAATTTGAAATTTTCCCATTAAAATAACATTGAAATTGGTTTGAGCGTTTAAACATCTGTTAATGTACAGCTGTAGTTTTCTGTGATCACTGATATTGGATTGGTCGGATTTCATTGCCTTAGAACTAAATGCAACTTTTGTATTGTATCAAAATAAATTGCTCGATGTCGAGAAACACATGCACGAGTATGAATAATTACTTAAAATAAAAAAATTACCTTTTGTAGGATAGAATATCAGATTGTGATATTTTGTAGAATATCAAAAAATATTATTGAAATAATATTGATATTTTGTCTATACAAAATATTTAGTCCAAGAATAAGACAGGAAGGCAGACTGCAACATGCACGTAAACTCAAGTTCCCACAGGACTGTTTATTCCGATGTGGGGAATTTCCTTATTTGCCTGCTTCACGATAACAACACTAGACACTGGAGAGGCAGAAATACCGGTCCATGAAGCCGCAATCTAGTTCATTACTAAGGCCTCTGCGCTGCTTCCTCCTGGTGCCGTCCATGCACAGTCCGCTGTCTCGCGATTGGTACCCTAAATGAACTAAAACGTTACTTTTCGTTAACTATTATGACCGTCACTATTACTTTTCCTTAACGCGTTATTTTAATTGTTACTCCAGAACAGTTTAGGACTTCGTTCTTCAATAACAGTTCAGTCCAATATTTTTTGTCTACATGCGAACCGTTCCTCAGAACTTTTAGCCTAACTTGTCACTGAGGGACGATTTATCGACTCACTTAAGAATAACATAAAGATGTCATGTTTTTGGTTAATCAGGGTGAGTTTTTAATGCCCCCCCCTAATTTTTCCTCATTTCTTAAGAGTTTGTCTCCAAACCACCACCAAACACCATTGATTAGCTGATACTTTTTTGTTGTGGTTCACTTTTTTGGCCGCAATCTTGAATCCGCCGTATTGGAATGAATTAAAATTTTTTAATGTGTGAAAGTCATTTTAAAGTGATTTTTGGGTAGAACAAGACGCCGCAATCCGTTTTTGATTATCTGTTTTCGTTCTCGAGATATTTACACTTTTGTAATACTAAATTTCAAAATTAAAAAATCTCTGGTGTTATTTTTTTATTTTTTTTTTAAGAATATTGACTTTTTATCGCCAGGTATCCCATATAAAACAGTACTTCATTTTAATGGGACTTAAATTTTTGGCCGCTATTTTGGATCCGCAATCTTGGAATGAACTTAAATGTTATAAATGTAAAGGTAGGATGGTGACCTATCATTTTAAAGTATTGTTTTGCGTCGTTTGAGTATGATGCCGCAATCCGTTTTCAATTATCTGTTTTCTTTCTCAAAATATTAGCAATTTTGTACAAATATTAAAAATTTGTTTACAAAATCGCAAATATTTTGAGGACGATAACAGGATAAATAAAAACAAATTGTGGCATCGGAATCAACGCAAAAAAACTTCAAATCAATAGATCACCGTCCTACCTTTACTGAACTTTATGGAGTTAACTTTGATTAAAAAAAATCTAAGTTACTTCCAAAGTGGCGGCCAAAAATCAAAATGAAGTACTTTTTTAAATGGGATACTTGGTCGATAGGCCTATTCTTAAACGATTTAATAAAACCAGATATTTTAAAGTTTTTACAAAACTTTTAATATCTCCAGAACGAAAATAGATAATCAAATACTAATTGCGGCGTCTTGTTCTAAGCAAAAAAAAAAAAAAAAAAAAAAAAATTGAAATGATGAGTCACAACTCCACCTTTACATTTTTTACATTTAAGTTCATTTCAATATTGCGAAAAAAAAATAACCACATTAAAACAAGTATAAGCTAATCAATGACGTTTGGTGGTGGTTTAAGAAACGAGGATATAATGGGGTGGGGCATTAAATCTCACCATGTATAAGTAGGTATTTATTGTGCAATTATGGCTTTTGGCCTTAGACCAACTGAAGTAGAAATATATCAAGATATTTCGTACAAGGAATACACAAATATTGTTGAGATCATAGTAGCCTAATATTCTACAATGTTATCATAAGTATGGATTTTTTATAAATAAAGTTTATTTTCCACAATTCCATTCCATTACAATACATACACACAGTAACATAAACACACAAAAATACATAATCCATATAAATATATTACATTCTTACAGTATCTACAAATTGTTATGGATAAATGATTATATATCTATGTGGCTAATTTGGAAATTATGAAGTCCTCACAGGCAAAGCCTGTTATGAGGCACATAATTTACACTTCTCAATTACAAAACTTATTTGGCAGACGTAAAAAACTAAAAAAGTTATTTTTTCATTCATGCTCCCATAAAAATAATAAAAAGTATGTGTAGGCTACTATCTATCAAATAAAAACAATTATTTATATAAGGTATAGCTTTTAAAAATGTTGGTATATATTTTCATATCACATCTATACATTACATTTCATTCTTCCATTAAATAATAAACAACCAGTTCAAAACTGTCCAAATAAATCAATCAATAGTAGTCTATTTTTTTCTTTTTTTCATGTGTAGGGCCTGTCCGGTGACAAGGCGATGAAGGAGTCAGAGTTGGTTCCTAAACATCCTTGTCAGCCACACAATCATTCCGTTCCTGAACTGTAAATATGATAGTCGTTCTCCTTCATTCGTTAAAATAAGAAAAATCAGTTATTCAGATTTAACGTAACTGACTAATGATAATCGTTTCCGCCCTGTAAATATTCTGTGCTCTGTGAAATAACAACGTTTTGTCAGTAACTGTTACTTTCCAAATCCGCTAACTGTGTGAACAGTTAACGAAATAACGCTGATGATTACTCGCGAGTCCAGTTGCGGACAACCGCAGGCGCGGATGGTAGCGGACCCGCTTGCTTGTCTCTCCGCAACCACTCACCAAGCGAGCTTATGCTAAACGGGTACAAGTGTTGGCCTATCATCTTGTAAACTATCTGGTATCTGCTGCGTAAAGGTCAAGCGTCCAGCATGCGTAGCTGGATTTAGCCCGGCGACACACTACCGGACTTTTCACCGGACCGTACATCGAACCGAGCATCTTACCGGTCAAAAAGCGCAAGTCTGATAGTGTGTCAAGGGAACACCGTACCAGACGCCGGGCCGAGCACCTTACCGAACGTTGATCCGAGAGATCTGGAGACGGTTTTCTGGCGGAACATCGCAAAATGATCGGTCCGATGTACGAAAAAATTTATTTTTGTAAATTAATAAATCACACTTTTCTCAATTTTGACAAAAACCGGGACAGCATCGAAAAGCGGGACTTTCCCGGTCAAACCGGGATTTATGGCAAGCTTATATAATTAGAGGGGCTGGTCAGTTCGTTTAGATTCCAGAATGATATGTATGGATAATTTTAACACGGAAGAGAATCATTGGATTAATGTTTAATTTTAGTGATAACGATTACTCAATTTTCTGAATACTAGACTATTTGGGAAAAATTTTGCTTTATAGGTAAAACCATTAAGGCGCTGTTCAACACTTAATTATGTATTTTCACATGTTGCTGATTGTTCATAAATGTGTATGTAATTATTAAATAATTAATATACTGTCTTTATAGAGTTTTGAGTTTTCATTCTAAAAGAGTCATTAAAATTGAATTAACTTAGCTAGATTACCAGATAAGATATGAAAACAAAATTAACTACCTTTCTCCAACAAACCTTCAATACTTTTTTGTTCGTTTGGTTTTGAGAATATTTTAAACTCAATTATTAAGTAAACTGATTTTCAACGGTCCCCCCCCCACTCCGGTAGGTTCAGTTTTTGCCCCGCAATATCATTGAGTTCGTGACGCCCCTGGTGGAAGCTCATTTCAGGATTCAACCCGTAAGTGAAAAATGTTTCTGAGCTTGCAAGTCTCTCGGTGTGAGATGACGTCACAATAAAGCAACATGTAGCACACAATAGACCTGAGGTACAATGTTGGTGCAACATATGTGGGGCCATGGGGACAGTGGACTCAAGCGCAAATGGAATTGAAGTCATCTTCAGCAACTTCAGTAACTGCATTCCGCCAATTCGTGTCTCTACCGCTATAGGTAATTGGTAGTGATTTTTTCCGATGATGCGATTAATGAAAGCACTAATCCAAAGTTAATGACACCTGAAAACTATTATACATTGATTGTATGAATTTGTCTCTAAGGAAAAATGGGTGGGATGATTTGGTAAAAATTAATTAGCTTTTGTGACTTGAAGTTGCATAAAAAATATAAAATTTTATAAATTTTCGCAGGATGAAAGGTAATGACTACGTCGTAATGTGCAATGTGTTGTAATTTAAAAGTATTACATTCCAGCGTATTGCGGTTTATAGTGTTTGAATATTCACTTCAAGAGAGTGTCTAACTATATAAAATTCCTTTTATTTTAAAGAAAAAGACAATTCCACATATTCCAGATCCTACAGTGCTATCACCAAAACGCTAAGTGTTCAAGCAGTAAATAGCTATTTTGTGTATTAAAAGCGCAAAGCACGTTATTGCCAATCGAGAATTAATTTTAGATGGCCGCTCGAAGCATCATCAGAGTGCAGCCAAATATTTCGAGGGCGGCAATGACTATTCGTGGTAGAAATAAACCAAAGTTTTTCCATCCATAATAATTGCAACGGAGTAATTGTTATTGTATAGGAAAATTTAATTTAAGTTATGTTTGATTTTTCCGTAGGAACACATTAACAACCAATCAAACATAACCTCAAAATAAGAAAACAGGAATTACTAAACTACAACAATGACAAAGCTGTTTACCATGTGGGAATGAACTGTTAGCGTATTGTTAACAGGTATACAAAGTGATTATTTCCATGCAGTGGTAGAAAAAAAATCATCGTGTCCCCTCCCCACCCTCTCACCGTATTAATTATTCACAGGCCGTCACTTATTCCGGAACAGTTACCACTCGGCCCGCGCCATGGGGTGGAAAGCGGCTTAAAATATTTTTTGAGAAATGAGGTGGAGCCTTACACGATAAATAATTAGCCTCATTAAAGATTCGCTTTGTGGGCTCCCCAGGGCCGTGGTACAGACGCGAGCCTGTCAGCTGCTGGATGAAATGCGCCGTAAATATTTGTGTTCAGGGTCCCCAAAGTGATATTTCATTCCAATTTCACTACAGTTTTATAGGTTCTACATTTCCTATATTTCTCGAAACAATTGTTATGTTTTTAGTAAAAATAATTTTTTATAGGGTGAAAAAATGAAAGATTAGTTTTATAATTTTTTATTGTACTAGTATACGTGTTGCTTTAATACAATACAAATGTTATTTTTAGCTCAAAATCAACGACATCCGGCTAATCCACTATTGTGAATATCTTTAATCACCAAAACAACAAGTATTTACAGCTGATTATTAACAGATGTTTAAATTGTTTTATTCAATCCCAATGTTATTTAAATGGGAAATTTTTAGATTTCAATGGTAGATAGCGCCTTTTTTTTTACTCCGATTCTCTTCAGTTTTTGGCGGAAACAACGACAGACCAAGCCCTATCCAACGACACCAAAAACTTGAAAATCTGTTGAAAATTGTAGGAGGAGTTCTCAAGACAAAAAAAACCTTAGCGTATTAAATAAGTATAGATTATATTAACTATTTTATAATTTTTCATATTGCTAAATGTTCAAATTACTTTGAACCCGACGACTGGGAGGTGGTGGCGTAGTTTTTAGCGGGCCAGACTTCGTGAGCCATGGGTTCGAATTTGCGTTTTGCACCGGTATTTTTATAAGTACCATTCAACAGTAATTTAGCAGTAATATACCCCTTCCTTATATTATTACTTATATTATTACTTATATTATTACTTATATTATTTCCTTATATTGCAGTACTTGGTTTAATACCTTCCTTCCAGACCAAATGGAAAGTAAAATATGGACTGCAATAGATATGCCACGGAGAAGTTCTCTGTGGGCAGTCTAAGGTAAAAGGCTATCAACCTTGAAAAAGGATCGCACTATCTGAAAAAGAAACAAGTAACATTCCCGAGCATGTTACTTAAGTATTAATTAAATAATGCAAACACAAACACTTAAATAACATTAAACATTATAGTTTAATTAATAAAATATAAACGTACCGTAGCTAAAACTTGAACATATATAGGATCTTCTTAACTAATTTATTTGACTATAGATTTTGCTACTATTTCTAAACATGTATATTATTTATTCAAGATGATGTATTTATTATGAACCTGCGTGTGTTGTACGTATTAGTACATACGTACATAATACATAGGTCTAGTGCTAAAATGCCCCTCGTTTCATCAGTCAATATCCTCCCCCCCCTACGTGAATCACTCTCGTACAATTACTTAACCGCATATAAATAATTTACAGTGTAAACTCTGTCATCCAACGACAGGTAAATTATCGGCATAAATATCGTATTAGCCGTTCAGACATGCGATCCCGGGGTCCGGGATAGGGTTCAATTACTCGGTAAGGCCGGCTGTTGACACTAACACGCCTCGAAGATGCCGCGTCATCACCCGGCAAAATCAACAAAGTAAAGAAGCAATATGATAGGCTGATGGCAAGAAAAGGTATATCATCATCCGGTGTATAAACATCATTGTATATCAGCAATCAGCACGATGATTGGCTGATAGTGATAGTTCCTCTGCTGACGTCCCTATGTACAGGGGACGTCCATTAGCACGATGATAGCTTGATAGCAACTCTGCTGACGTCTGGAGTTCCATTAACATCTTCCATCAGCATCATGATATGCTGATAGGTCATCGGAAGTCAGAAGCTATGCAATAATTCTTTGCAAAGGCAACACCGTAAATCAGCATGATGATATGATGATAACTCCTCAGAAGTCAGAAGCTATGCAATAATCATTGGCAAAGGCAACACCGTAAATCAGCATGATGATATGCTGGTAGCCCCTCGGAAGTCAGAAGCTATGCAATAATCATTGGCAAAGGCAAAACCGTAAATCAGCATGATGATATGCTGATAGCTCCTCGGAAGTCAGAAGCTATGCAATAATCATTGGCAAAGGCAACACCGTAAATCAGCATGATGATATGCTGATAGCTCCTCGAAAGTCAGAAGCTATGCAATAATCATTCGCAAAGGCAACACCGTAAATCAGCATGATGATATGTTGATAGCTCCTCGGAAGTCAGAAGCTATGCAATAATCATTCGCAAAGGCAACACCGTAAATCAGCATGATGATATGCTGATAGCTCCTCGGAAGTCAGAAGCTATGCAATAATCCTTTGCAAAGGCAACACCGTAAATCAGCATGATGATATGCTGATAGCTCCTCGGAAGTCAGAAGCTATGCAATAATCCTTTGCAAAGGCAACACCGTAAATCAGCATGATGATATGATGATAATTCCTCAGAAGTTAGCAGCTATGACATAATCTTTAGCAAAAACAACACCCACCCAAAATCAGCTTGACGATGTGCTAATAGCTTCTATTAAGTCATTAGCTGCGTCATCATCCTTTGCAAAGGACACAGTATACCAGCACGATGATATGCACTGATATGTTGATAGCTCCTCTCCTGATGCAAGATGCGTCGTCATCCTGTGCAGAGGCAACACCGTCCATCAGCACGATGATAAGATGATAGCTCCTCTGCTGAAGTGAGAAGATGCGACATTATCCTGTGCAGAGGCAACACCGCCCATCAGCACGATGATATGCTGATAGCATCTCTGCTCTGCTGACGCCAGCAGTAGCTAGTTACCATAATGCACGGCCGCGCTGCAGCAGCGACCAAATCACATGCAATCCGGTGCGCGGCATAATTCAGCAGCATGATTAGATTAGAGGACCGGTCCAGCCAAGGGCACTATAAATCTCGGCCGACGACCATTCGTTTTGTCCGCGACATTGCCGATCGTTAAATATTACAGAAATGCCGCAGTTTACCCGCGCAAATCGGAATGTACTCGGCCGCGACCGATCCCAGGGTCGTTCCACGATACCGGCCTCCGGGAGTGGATGTCACTGGGATGGATCTTCCTTGTAGTGACGTTAAAGAGTGTCTTGTCTTCACTTTATCAGCTGCTCATATGTGTATAATATAGATTAATATAGTTGTTTTGTTTCTTATATAAACTCTTTAATTCGAGTGCTGTCCGCATGGTTCTTTTAGGCGAATACTGAGGCCTTGCAGAGGCACTTGAGCTGAGTTTTGAATGTAAACCTTCTGAGAAAAATTCGGAAAATTCTGTACTTAAAAATACTTAATTGATTTTTCAAACATTTTAAATGGTTATAGTTAAAATTGTTGAATTCTGAAACTTGAGGTTTAAAAATGTCAAAAACCCATCTTTTACCCCGATGAAACCCCATAAAACCCCGTTCACATACCCCGATCATGCTGGTTAGCGAACTCATAAAAAATACATGGTATTACATATTCAAACCAAATTTCATTACAACCGAATGGCCCCTTCAAAAGTTATTGGTACCACGGACACACACACACATACATATTTACATATACATAAATATATGATGAATGAAAATAAAAAATGCTGTTTTTGGCTTCTTGAGACCTAAAAATGAAAAAGTAACATGGTCCCGGGCTTAGGCCTTACCATGGTTACTACCGTATAGCGTAGGGCCTACTCCGTATAGGTAAATTCGCTAAAATGTGAAATAAGAAGTGTTGTAGTAATAAAACTTTTTCCTAAACGAATGTAGGTTGTATCATTAATAATAATGGTAATTAAAGATTCAGTTTATGGACCTCGGAAGCTGTCAGCGTCAGATCCATGTCGGTGACGTGCACGGTGTAGGCAAGGTGAAGCTGAGCGAAAACACGTGTTTGCTAATAACGCCAAAACGCTTACCTTCATCGAAACAAACCTTCGTGTACTTGTAAATACGCTGTACGTGAAACTTGTTTCACCTTTAACTTATCATTTTAAGTATCTATTCCACACATCTATACTGATATTCATTTTTTTCTTGACTAGATATATGCTTGTCAAAACGGTCAAAACTTAAGTTCAAAAAATTACTCAAAATTACTTGCAAAATTACTCATTTTCACCCAAGAAGGAAGTAGGAGTTTTCATAATTTAACAAAACTTCCCAATTTAACTAAAAGCAACAAAACTTAAGCGCATAAGTTTCACAAGTTATAATAGTTCATTTAATTTGGTTAATAATTTACATTTGTAATATTGTAATATTTTAATAATAAGTCCATTACAAATGGCTGAAGTAAACCGAGTTAAAGAAACTATCGGGAGGCAAACATGTTTCGATATAATGCTGTCATTTCTCAAACGTAACAGCCACAAAACAAAGATGAATATCTATAAGGTAGACAGTAGGCCTATAAAGACTGTTGGCGGCCGACGCGGCCGTTTTGCGGCTGTTACGATAAGTAATGCCGCCATCAGTATCGCGGTGACGGGCAAATTACCGATATAAATATCGTATTAGCGGCCGACATGCGATCGCAGCGCCGGATTCAATTACACCGGGGAATACTACTTACAACTCCAGCGACGATGTGTGATCCTGTGATGCGACCGTCATCATCACAACAACGGGGACCATGACCTGCCCCTGTCCGACGACTGAGTCCTCGCTCCAGCTACAACTCTGGCGACGATGTGTGATCCTGTGATGCGACCGTCATCATCACAACAACAGGGACCATGACCTGCCCCTGTCCGACGACTGAGTCCTCGCTCCAGCTACAACTCAGGCGACGATGTGTGATCCTGTGATGCGACCGTCATCATCACAACAACGGGGACCATGACCTGCCCCTGTCCGACGACTGAGTCCTCGCTCCAGCTACAACTCCAGCGACGATGTGTGATCCTGTGATGCGACCATCATCATCACAACAACGGGGACCATGACCTGCCCCTGTCCGACGACTGAGTCCTCGCTCCAGCTACAACTCCAGCGACGATGTGTGATCCTGTGATGCGACCATCATCATCACAACAACGGGGACCATGACCTGCCCCTTTCCGACGACTGAGTCCTCGCTCCAGCTACAACTCCAGCGACGATGTGTAATCCTGTGATGCGACCGTCATCATCACAACAACGGGGACCATGACCTGCCCCTGTCCGACGACTGAGTCCTCGCTCCAGCTACAACTCCAGCGACGATGTGTGATCCTGTGATGCGACCATCATCATCACAACAACGGGGACCATGACCTGCCCCTGTCCGACGACTGAGTCCTCGCTCCAGCTACAACTCCAGCGACGATGTGTGATCCTGTGATGCGACCATCATCATCACAACAACGGGGACCATGACCTGCCCCTGTCCGACGACTGAGTACTCGCTCCAGCTACAACTCCAGCGACCGAACATCATCATCACAACAACGGGGACCATGACCTGCCCCTGTCCGACGACTGAGTCCTCGCTCCAGCTACAACTCCGGCGACGATGTGTGATCCTGTGATGCGACCATCATCATCACAACAACGGGGACCATGGCCTGCCCCTGTCCGACGACTGAGTCCTCGCTCCAGCTACAACTCCAGCGACGATGTGTGATCCTGTGATGCGACCGTCATCATCACAACAACGGGGACCATGACCTGCCCCTGTCCGACGACTGAGACCTCGCTCCAGCTACAACTCAGGCGACGATGTGTGATCCTGTGATGCGACCGTCATCATCACAACAACGGGGACCATGACCTGCCCCTGTCCGACGACTGCGTCCTCGCTCCAGCTACAACTCCGGCGACGATGTGTGATCCTGTGATGCGACCATCATCATCACAACAACGGGGACCATGGCCTGCCCCTGTCCGACGGATGCGTCCTCGCTCCAGCTACAACTCCGGCGACGATGTGTGATCCTGTGATGCGACCATCATCATCACAACAACGGGGACCATGGCCTGCCCCTGTCCGACGACTGCGTCCTCGCTCCAGCTACAACTCCGGCGACGATGTGTGATCCTGTGATGCGACCATCATCATCACAACAACGGGGACCATGGCCTGCCCCTGTCCGACGACTGCGTCCTCGCTCCAGCTACAACTCCGGCGACGATGTGTGATCCTGTGATGCGACCATCATCATCACAACAACGGGGACCATGGCCTGCCCCTGTCCGACGACTGCGTCCTCGCTCCAGCTACAACTCCGGCGACGATGTGTGATCCTGTGATGCGACCATCATCATCACAACAACGGGGACCATGGCCTGCCCCTGTCCGACGACTGAGTCCTCGCTCCAGCTACAACTCCGGCGACGATGTGTGATCCTGTGATGCGACCATCATCATCACAACAACGGGGACCATGGCCTGCCCCTGTCCGACGACTGCGTCCTCGCTCCAGCTACAACTCCGGCGACGATGTGTGATCCTGTGATGCGACCATCATCATCACAACAACGGGGACCATGGCCTGCCCCTGTCCGACGACTGCGTCCTCGCTCCAGCTACAACTCCGGCGACGATGTGTGATCCTGTGATGCGACCATCATCATCACAACAACGGGGACCATGGCCTGCCCCTGTCCGACGACTGAGTCCTCGCTCCAGCTACAACTCCGGCGACGAATTGTGATCCTGTGATGCGACCATCATCATCACAACAACGGGGACCATGGCCTGCCCCTGTCCGACGACTGAGTCCTCGCTCCAGCTACAACTCCAGCGACGATGTGTGATCCTGTGATGCGACCGTCATCATCACAACAACGGGGACCATGGCCTGCCCCTGTCCGACGACTGAGTCCTCGCTCCAGCTACAACTCTGGCGACGATGTGTGATCCTGTGATGCGACCATCATCATCACAACAACAGGGACCATGGCCTGCCCCTGTCCGACGACTGAGTCCTCGCTCCAGCTACAACTCCGGCGACGATGTGTGATCCTGTGATGCGACCATCATCATCACAACAACGGGGACCATGGCCTGCCCCTGTCCGACGACTGAGTCCTCGCTCCAGCTACAACTCCAGCGACGATGTGTGATCCTGTGATGCGACCGTCATCATCACAACAACGGGGACCATGACCTGCCCCTGTCCGACGACTGCGTTTTCGCTCCAGCTACAACTCCGGCGACGATGTGTGATCCTGTGATGCGACCATCATCATCACAACAACGGGGACCATGGCCTGCCCCTGTCCGACGACTGAGTCCTCGCTCCAGCTACAACTCTGGCGACGATGTGTGATCCTGTGATGCGACCATCATCATCACAACAACGGGGACCATGGCCTGCCCCTGTCCGACGACTGAGTCCTCGCTCCAGCTACAACTCCAGCGACGATGTGTGATCCTGTGATGCGACCGTCATCATCACAACAACGGGGACCATGACCTGCCCCTGTCCGACGACTGCGTCCTCGCTCCAGCTACAACTCCGGCGACGATGTGTGATCCTGTGATGCGACCATCATCATCACAACAACGGGGACCATGGCCTGCCCCTGTCCGACGACTGAGTCCTCGCTCCAGCTACAACTCCAGCGACGATGTGTGATCCTGTGATGCGACCATCATCATCACAACAACGGGGACCATGGCCTACCCCTGTCCGACGACTGAGTCCTCGCTCCAGCTACAACTCCGGCGACGATGTGTGATCCTGTGATGCGACCATCATCATCACAACAACGGGGACCATGGCCTGCCCCTGTCCGACGACTGCGTCCTCGCTCCAGCTACAACTCCGGCGACGATGTGTGATCCTGTGATGCGAACATCATCATCACAACAACGGGGACCATGGCCTGCCCCTGTCCGACGACTGCGTCCTCGCTCCAGCTACAACTCCGGCGACGATGTGTGATCCTGTGATGCGACCATCATCATCACAACAACGGGGACCATGGCCTGCCCCTGTCCGACGACTGCGTCCTCGCTCCAGCTACAACTCCGGCGACGATGTGTGATCCTGTGATGCGACCATCATCATCACAACAACGGGGACCATGGCCTGCCCCTGTCCGACGACTGAGTCCTCGCTCCAGCTACAACTCTGGCGACGATGTGTGATACTGTGATGCGACCATCATCATCACAACAACGGGGACCATGGCCTGCCCCTGTCCGACGACTGAGTCCTCGCTCCAGCTACAACTCCGGCGACGATGTGTGATCCTGTGATGCGACCATCATCATCACAACAACGGGGACCATGGCCTGCCCCTGTCCGACGACTGAGTCCTCGCTCCAGCTACAACTCCAGCGACGATGTGTGATCCTGTGATGCGACCGTCATCATCACAACAACGGGGACCATGACCTGCCCCTGTCCGACGACTGCGTCCTCGCTCCAGCTACAACTCCGGCGACGATGTGTGATCCTGTGATGCGACCATCATCATCACAACAACGGGGACCATGGCCTGCCCCTGTCCGACGACTGAGTCCTCGCTCCAGCTACAACTCCAGCGACGATGTGTGATCCTGTGATGCGACCATCATCATCACAACAACGGGGACCATGGCCTACCCCTGTCCGACGACTGAGTCCTCGCTCCAGCTACAACTCCGGCGACGATGTGTGATCCTGTGATGCGACCATCATCATCACAACAACGGGGACCATGGCCTGCCCCTGTCCGACGACTGCGTCCTCGCTCCAGCTACAACTCCGGCGACGATGTGTGATCCTGTGATGCGACCATCATCATCACAACAACGGGGACCATGGCCTGCCCCTGTCCGACGACTGCGTCCTCGCTCCAGCTACAACTCTGGCGACGATGTGTGATCCTGTGATGCGACCATCATCATCACAACAACGGGGACCATGGCCTGCCCCTGTCCGACGACTGCGTCCTCGCTCCAGCTACAACTCAGGCGACGATGTGTGATCCTGTGATGCGACCATCATCATCACAACAACGGGGACCATGGCCTGCCCCTGTCCGACGACTGAGTCCTCGCTCCAGCTACAACTCCGGCGACGATGTGTGTTCCTGTGATGCAACCATCATCATCACAAAAACGGGGACCATGGCCTGCCCCTGTCCGACGACTGCGTCCTCGCTCCAGCTACAACTCCGGCGACGATGTGTGATCCTGTGATGCGACCATCATCATCACAACAACGGGGACCATGGCCTGCCCCTGTCCGACAACTGAGTCCTCGCTCCAGCTACAACTCCAGCGACGATGTGTGATCCTGTGATGCGACCATCATCATCACAACAACGGGGACCATGGCCTACCCCTGTCCGACAACTGAGTCCTCGCTCCAGCTACAACTCCGGCGACGATGTGTGATCCTGTGATGCGACCATCATCATCACAACAACGTGGACCATGGCCTGCCCCTGTCCGACGACTGCGTCCTCGCTCCAGCTACAACTCCGGCGACGATGTGTGATCCTGTGATGCGAACATCATCATCACAACAACGGGGACCATGGCCTGCCCCTGTCCGACGACTGCGTCCTCGCTCCAGCTACAACTCCGGCGACGATGTGTGATCCTGTGATGCGACCATCATCATCACAACAACGGGGACCATGGCCTGCCCCTGTCCGACGACTGCGTCCTCGCTCCAGCTACATCTCCGGCGACGATGTGTGATCCTGTGATGCGACCATCATCATCACAACAACGGGGACCATGGCCTGCCCCTGTCCGACGACTGAGTCCTCGCTCCAGCTACAACTCTGGCGACGATGTGTGATACTGTGATGCGACCATCATCATCACAACAACGGGGACCATGGCCTGCCCCTGTCCGACGACTGAGTCCTCGCTCCAGCTACAACTCCGGCGACGATGTGTGATCCTGTGATGCGACCATCATCATCACATCAACGGGGACCATGGCCTGCCCCTGTCCGACGACTGAGTCCTCGCTCCAGCTACAACTCCAGCGACGATGTGTGATCCTGTGATGCGACCGTCATCATCACAACAACGGGGACCATGACCTGCCCCTGTCCGACGACTGCGTCCTCGCTCCAGCTACAACTCCGGCGACGATGTGTGATCCTGTGATGCGACCATCATCATCACAACAACGGGGACCATGGCCTGCCCCTGTCCGACGACTGAGTCCTCGCTCCAGCTACAACTCCAGCGATGATGTGTGATCCTGTGATGCGACCATCATCATCACAACAACGGGGACCATGGCCTACCCCTGTCCGACGACTGAGTCCTCGCTCCAGCTACAACTCCGGCGACGATGTGTGATCCTGTGATGCGACCATCATCATCACAACAACGGGGACCATGGCCTGCCCCTGTCCGACGACTGCGTCCTCGCTCCAGCTACAACTCCGGCGACGATGTGTGATCCTGTGATGCGACCATCATCATCACAACAACGGGGACCATGGCCTGCCCCTGTCCGACGACTGCGTCCTCGCTCCAGCTACAACTCTGGCGACGATGTGTGATCCTGTGATGCGACCATCATCATCACAACAACGGGGACCATGGCCTGCCCCTGTCCGACGACTGCGTCCTCGCTCCAGCTACAACTCAGGCGACGATGTGTGATCCTGTGATGCGACCATCATCATCACAACAACGGGGACCATGGCCTGCCCCTGTCCGACGACTGAGTCCTCGCTCCAGCTACAACTCCGGCGACGATGTGTGTTCCTGTGATGCGACCATCATCATCACAAAAACGGGGACCATGGCCTGCCCCTGTCCGACGACTGCGTCCTCGCTCCAGCTACAACTCCGGCGACGATGTGTGATCCTGTGATGCGACCATCATCATCACAACAACGGGGACCATGGCCTGCCCCTGTCCGACAACTGCGTCCTCGCTCCAGCTACAACTCCGGCAACGATGTGTGATCCTGTGATGCGACCATCATCATCACAACAACGGGGACCATGGCCTGCCCCTGTCCGACGACTGAGTCCTCGCTCCAGCTACAACTCCGGCGACGATGTGTGATCCTGTGATGCGACCATCATCATCACAACAACGGGGACCATGGCCTGCCCCTGTCCGACGACTGAGTCCTCGCTCCAGCTACAACTCCAGCGACGATGTGTGATCCTGTGATGCGACCGTCATCATCACAACAACGGGGACCATGACCTGCCCCTGTCCGACGACTGCGTCCTCGCTCCAGCTACAACTCCAGCGTCGATGTGTGATCCTATGATGCGGCCATCATCATCACAACAACGGGGACCATGGCCTACCCCTGTCCGACGACTGAGTCCTCGCTCCAGCTACAACTCCAGCGACGATGTGTGATCCTGTGATGCGACCATCATCATCACAACAACGGGGACCATGGCCTGCCCCTGTCCGACGACTGAGTCCTCGCTCCAGCTACAACTCCAGCGACGATGTGTGATCCTGTGATGCGACCATCATCATCACAACAACGGGGACCATGGCCTGCCCCTGTCCGACGACTGAGTCCTCGCTCCAGCTACAACTCCAGCGACGATGTGTGATCCTGTGATGCGACCATCATCATCAAAACAACGGGGACCATGGCCTGCCCCTGCCTGACGACTGCGTCCTCGCTCCAGCTACGACTCCGGCGACGATGTGTGATCCTGTGATGCGACCATCATCATCACAACAACGGGGACCATGGCCTGCCCCTGTCCGACGACTGAGTCCTCGCTCCAGCTACAACTCTGGCGACGATGTGTGATCCTGTGATGCGACCATCATCATCACAACAACGGGGACCATGGCCTGCCCCTGTCCGACGACTGAGTCCTCGCTCCAGCTACAACTCCGGCGAAGATGTGTGATCCTGTGATAAGACCATCATAATCACAACAACAAGGACCATGGCCTGCCCCTGTCCGGCGACTGAGTCCTCACTCCAGCTACAACTCCAGCAAAGATGTGTGATCCTGTGATGCGACCATCATCATCACAACAACGGGGACCATGGCCTACCCCTGTCCGACGACTGAGTCCTCGCTCCAGCTACAACTCCAGCGACGATGTGTGATCCTGTGATGCGACCATCATCATCACAACAACGGGGACCATGGCCTGCCCCTGTCCGACGACTGAGTCCTCGCTCCACAACTCCAGCGACGATGTGTGATCCTGTGATGCGACCATCATCATCACAACAACGGGGACCATGGCCTGCCCCTGTCCGCCGACTGAGTCCTCGCTCCAGCTACAACTCCAGCGACGATGTGTGATCCTGTGATGCGACCATCATCATCACAACAACGGGGACCATGGCCTGCCCCTGTCCGACGATTGCGTCCTCGCTCCAGCTACAACTCCGGCGACGATGTGTGATCCTGTGATGCGACCATCATCATCACAACAACGGGGACCATGGCCTGCCCTGTCCGACGACTGAGTCCTCGCTCCAGCTACAACTCTGGCGACGATGTGTGATCCTGTGATGCGACCATCATCACCACAACAACGGGGACCATGGCCTACCCCTGTTTGACTACTGAGTCCTCGCTCCAGCTACAACTCCGGCGACGATGTGTGATCCTGTGATGCGACTATCATCACAACAACGGGGACCATGGCCTGCCCCTGCTCGACGACTGCGTCCTCGCTCCAGCTACAACTCCGGCGACGATGTGTGATCCTGTGATGCGACCATCATCATCACAATAACGGGGACCATGGCCTGCCCCTGTCCGACGACTGCGTCCTCGCTCCAGCTACAACTCCAGCGACGATGTGTGATCCTGTGATGCGACCATCATCATCACAACAACGGGGACCATGGCCTACCCCTATCCGACGGCTGAGTCCTCGCTCCAGCTACAACTCCAGCGACGATGTGTGATCCTATGATGCGACCATCATCATCACAACAACGGGGACCATGGCCTGCCCCTGTCCGACGACTGAGTCCTCGCTCCAGCTACAACTCCAGCGACGATGTGTGATCCTGTGATGCGACCATCATCATCACAACAACGGGGACCATGGCCTGCCCCTGTCCGACGACTGAGTCCTCGCTCCAGCTACAACTCCAGCGACGATGTGTGATCCTGTAATGCGACCATCATCATCACAACAACGGGGACCATGGCCTGAACCTGTCCGACGACTGCGTCCTCGCTCCAGCTACAACTCCAGCGACGATGTGTGATCCTGTGATGCGACCATCATCATCACAACAACGGGGACCATGGCCTACCCCTGTCCGACGACTGCCTCCTCGCTCCAGCTACAACGATGGGCAAAATGAGGTGCAATATGGGGCTGTAGTGGTGCATATAGCGCAGGCTACCATAACGTCAGTGCAGGACTCTTTGCCACAGTGATGCTCCAGAGATGGGCGAAATGAGGTGCAATTCGGGGCTGTATTGGTGCAGGTAGCGCAGGTTAACATAACGTCAGTGCAGGACTTGTTACCATAGTGATGCTCCAGAGATGGGCGAAATGAGGTGCAATCCGGGGCTATATTGGTGCAGGTAGCGCAGGCTACCATAACGTCAGTGCAGGACTCGTTACCATAGTGATGCTCCAGAGATGGGCGAAATGAGGTGCAATCCGGGGCTGTATTGGTGCAGGTAGCGCAGGCTACCATAACGTCAGTGCAGGACTCGTTACTATAGTGATGCTCCAGAGATGGGCGAAATGAGGTGCAATCCGGGGCTGTATTGGTGCAGGTAGCGCAGGCTACCATAACGTCAGTGCAGGACTCGTTACTATAGTGATGCTCCAGAGATTGGCGAAATGAGGTGCAATCCGGGGCTGTATTGGTGCAGGTAGCGTAGCCTACCGTAACGTCAGTGCAGGACTCGTTACCATAGTGATGCTCCAGAGATGGGCGAAATGAGGTACAATCCGGGGCTGTATTGGTGCAGGTAGCGTAGGCTACCATAACGTCAGTGCAGGACTCGTTACCATAGTGATGCTCCAGAGATGGGCGAAATGAGGTGCAATCTGGGGCTGTATTGGTGCAGGTAGCGTAGGCTACCATAACGTCAGTGCAGGACTCGTTACCATAGTGATGCTCCAGAGATGGGCGAAATGAGGTGCAATCTGGGGCTGTATTGGTGCAGGTAGCGTAGGCTACCATAACGTCAGTGCAGGACTCGTTACCATAGTGATGCTCCAGACATGGGCGAAATGAGGTGCAATCTGGGGCTGTATTGGTACAGGTAGCGCAGGCTACCATAACGTCAGTGCAGGACTCGTTACCATAGTGATGCTCCAGACATGGGCGAAATGAGGTGCAATCTGGGGCTGTATTGGTGCAGGTAGCGTAGGCTACCATAACGTCAGTGCAGGACTCGTTACCATAGTGATGCTCCAGACATGGGCGAAATGAGGTGCAATCTGGGGCTGTATTGGTGCAGGTAGCGTAGGCTACCATAACGTCAGTGCAGGACTCGTTACCATAGTGATGCTCCAGACATGGGCGAAATGAGGTGCAATCTGGGGCTGTATTGGTGCAGGTAGCGTAGGCTACCATAACGTCAGTGCAGGACTCGTTACCATAGTGATGCTCCAGACATGGGCGAAATGAGGTGCAATCTGGGGCTGTATTGGTGCAGGTAGCGTAGGCTACCATAACGTCAGTGCAGGACTCGTTACCATAGTGATGCTCCAGACATGGGCGAAATGAGGTGCAATCCGGGGCTGTATTGGTGCAGGTAGCGCAGGCTACCATAACGTCAGTGCAGTACTCGTTACTATAGTGATGCTCCAGAGATGGGCGAAATGAGGTGCAATCTGGGGCTGTATTGGTGCAGGTAGCGTAGGCTACCATAACGTCAGTGCAGGACTCGTTACCATAGTGATGCTCCAGAGATGGGCGAAATGAGGTGCAATCCGGGGCTGTATTGGTGCAGGTAGCGTAGGCTACCATAACGTCAGTGCAGGACTCGTTACCATAGTGATGCTCCAGAGATGGGCGAAATGAGGTACAATCCGGGGCTGTATTGGTGCAGGTAGCGTAGGCTACCATAACGTCAGTGCAGGACTCGTTACCATAGTGATGCTCCAGAGATGGGCGAAATGAGGTGCAATCTGGGGCTGTATTGGTGCAGGTAGCGTAGGCTACCATAACGTCAGTGCAGGACTCGTTACCATAGTGATGCTCCAGAGATGGGCGAAATGAGGTACAATCCGGGGCTGTATTGGTGCAGGTAGCGTAGGCTACCATAACGTCAGTGCAGGACTCGTTACCATAGTGATGCTCCAGAGATGGGCGAAATGAGGTACAATCCGGGGCTGTATTGGTGCAGGTAGCGTAGGCTACCATAACGTCAGTGCAGGACTTGTTACCATAGTGATGCTCCAGAGATGGGCGAAATGAGGTACAATCCGGGGCTGTATTGGTGCAGGTAGCGTAGGCTACCATAACGTCAGTGCAGGACTCGTTACCATAGTGATGCTCCAGAGATGGGCGAAATGAGGTGCAATCTGGGGCTGTATTGGTGCAGGTAGCGTAGGCTACCATAACGTCAGTGCAGGACTCGTTACCATAGTGATGCTCCAGAGAAGGGCGAAATGAGGTGCAATCCGGGGCTGTATTGGTGCAGGTAGCGCAGGCTACCATAACGTCAGTGCAGGACTCGTTACTATAGTGATGCTCCAGAGATGGGCGAAATGAGGTGCAATCCGGGGCTGTATTGGTGCAGGTAGCGCAGGCTACCATAACGTCAGTGCAGGACTCGTTACTATAGTGATGCTCCAGAGATGGGCGAAATGAGGTGCAATCCGGGGCTGTATTGGTGCAGGTAGCGCAGGCTACCATAACGTCAGTGCAGGACTCGTTACTATAGTGATGCTCCAGAGATGGGCGAAATGAGGTGCAATCTGGGGCTGTATTGGTGCAGGTAGCGCAGGTTAACATAACGTCAGTGCAGGACTCGTTACCATAGTTATGCTCCAGAGATGGGCGAAATGAGGTGCAATCCGGGGCTGTTTTAGTGCAGGTAGCGCAGGCTACCATAACGTCAGTACAGGATTCGTTACCATAGTGATGCTCCAGAGATGGGCGAAATGAGGTGCAATCCGGGGCTTTATAGGTGCAGATAGCGCAGGTTAACATAACGTCAGTGCAGGACTTGTTACCATAGTGATGCTCCAGATATGGGCGAAATGAAGTGCAAAACGGGGCTGTATTGGTGCAGGTAGCGTAGGCTACCATAACGTCAGTGCAGGACTTGTTACCATAGTGATGCTCCAGAGATGGGCGAAATGAGGTGCAATCCGGGGCTGTATTGGTGCAGGTAGCGCAGGTTAACATAACGTCAGTGCAGGGCTTGTTACCATAGTTATGCTCCAGAGATGGGCGAAATGAGGTGCAATCTGGGGCTGTATTGGTACAGGTAGCGCAGGTTAACATAACGTCAGTGCAGGACTTGTTACCATAGTGATGCCCCAGAGATGGGCGAAATGAGGTGCAATCTGGGGCTGTATTGGTGCAGGTAGCGCAGGTTAACATAACGTCAGTGCAGGACTTGTTACCATAGTTATGCTCCAGAGATGGGCGAAATGAGGTGCAATCTGGGGCTGTATTGGTGCAGGTAGCGCAGGTTAACATAACGTCAGTGCAGGACTTGTTACCATAGTTATGCTCCAGAGATGGGCGAAATGAGGTGCAATCTGGGGCTGTATTGGTGCAGGTAGCGCAGGTTAACATAACGTCAGTGCAGGACTTGTTACCATAGTGATGCTCCAGAGATGGGCGAAATGAGGTGCAATCTGGGGCTGTATTGGTACAGGAAGCGCAGGCTACCATAACGTCAGTGCTGGACTCGTTACTATAGTGATGCTCCAGAGATGGGCGAAATGAGGTGCAATCCGGGGCTGTATTGGTGCAGGTAGCGCAGGTTAACATAACGTCAGTGCAGGACTTGTTACCATAGTGATGCTCCAGAGATGGGCGAAATGAGGTGCAATCCGGGGCTTTATTGGTGCAGGTAGCGCAGGCTACCATAACGTCAGTGCAGGACTCGTTACTATAGTGATGCTCCAGACATGGGCGAAATGAGGTGCAATCCGGGGCTGTATTGGTGCAGGTAGCGCAGGCTACCATAACGTCAGTGCAGGACTCGTTACTATAGTGATGCTCCAGAGATGGGCGAAATGAGGTGCAATCCGGGGCTGTATTGGTGCAGGTAGCGCAGGCTACCATAACGTCAGTGCAGGACTCGTTACTATAGTGATGCTCCAGAGATGGGCGAAATGAGGTGCAATCTGGGGCTGTATTGGTGCAGGTAGCGCAGGTTAACATAACGTCAGTGCAGGACTTGTTACCATAGTGATGCTCCAGAGATGGGCGAAATGAGGTACAATACGGGGCTGTATTGGTGCAAGTAGCGCAGGCTACCATAACGTCAGTGCAGGACTTGTTACCATAGTGATGCTCCAGAGATGGGCGAAATGAGGTGCAATCTGGGGGTGTATTGGTACAGGTAGCGCAGGCTACCATAACGTCAGTGCAGGACTCGTTACCATAGTGATGCTCCAGACATGGGCGAAATGAGGTACAATCCGGGGCTGTATTGGTGCAGGTAGCGTAGGCTACCATAACGTCAGTGCAGGACTCGTTACCATAGTGATGCTCCAGAGATGGGCGAAATGAGGTGCAATCCGGGGCTTTATTGGTGCAGGTAGCGTAGCCTACCGTAACGTCAGTGCAGGACTTGTTACCATAGTGATGCTCCAGAGATGGGCGAAATGAGGTGCAATCCGGGGCTTTATTGGTGCAGATAGCGCAGGTTAACATAACGTCAGTGCAGGACTTGTTACCATAGTGATGCTCCAGATATGGGCGAAATGAAGTGCAAAACGGGGCTGTATTGGTGCAGGTAGCGTAGGCTACCATAACGTCAGTGCAGGACTTGTTACCATAGTGATGCTCCAGAGATGGGCGAAATGAGGTGCAATCCGGGGCTTTATTGGTGCAGATAGCGCAGGTTAACATAACGTCAGTGCAGGACTTGTTACCATAGTGATGCTCCAGATATGGGCGAAATGAAGTGCAAAACGGGGCTGTATTGGTGCAGGTAGCGTAGGCTACCATAACGTCAGTGCAGGACTTGTTACCATAGTGATGCTCCAGAGATGGGCGAAATGAGGTGCAATCCGGGGCTGTATTGGTGCAGGTAGCGCAGGTTAACATAACGTCAGTGCAGGACTTGTTACCATAGTGATGCTCCAGATATGGGCGAAATGAAGTGCAAAACGGGGCTGTATTGGTGCAGGTAGCGTAGGCTACCATAACGTCAGTGCAGGACTTGTTACCATAGTGATGCTCCAGAGATGGGCGAAATGAGGTGCAATCCGGGGCTGTATTGGTGCAGGTAGCGCAGGTTAACATAACGTCAGTGCAGGGCTTGTTACCATAGTTATGCTCCAGAGATGGGCGAAATGAGGTGCAATCTGGGGCTGTATTGGTACAGGTAGCGCAGGTTAACATAACGTCAGTGCAGGACTTGTTACCATAGTGATGCTCCAGAGATGGGCGAAATGAGGTGCAATCTGGGGCTGTATTGGTGCAGGTAGCGCAGGTTAACATAACGTCAGTGCAGGACTTGTTACCATAGTTATGCTCCAGAGATGGGCGAAATGAGGTGCAATCTGGGGCTGTATTGGTGCAGGTAGCGCAGGTTAACATAACGTCAGTGCAGGACTTGTTACCATAGTTATGCTCCAGAGATGGGCGAAATGAGGTGCAATCTGGGGCTGTATTGGTGCAGGTAGCGCAGGTTAACATAACGTCAGTGCAGGACTTGTTACCATAGTGATGCTCCAGAGATGGGCGAAATGAGGTGCAATCTGGGGCTGTATTGGTACAGGTAGCGCAGGCTACCATAACGTCAGTGCTGGACTCGTTACTATAGTGATGCTCCAGAGATGGGCGAAATGAGGTGCAATCCGGGGCTGTATTGGTGCAGGTAGCGCAGGTTAACATAACGTCAGTGCAGGACTTGTTACCATAGTGATGCTCCAGAGATGGGCGAAATGAGGTGCAATCTGGGGCTGTATTGGTACAGGTAGCGCAGGCTACCATAACGTCAGTGCTGGACTCGTTACTATAGTGATGCTCCAGAGATGGGCGAAATGAGGTGCAATCCGGGGCTGTATTCTCCAGACCAGCATTATTAGATTAGAATAACCGGTTCCCCAGAGGACGGCGCGGCCGCCGGACCGAACGCTATATATCTCCAACGTGACTGTTCTGCTGTCCGCGTACGCCCGGGTATCACGATAGCAGACCGAGGTGATGTTGCCTCGCCTGAAGTGGACATGTACGAAAACACCATGAGTTTTATTCTTCTATTCATGTTCTAACAGTTATCTCCATTTTTTAACTTTTGTATAACAATCTTTTCTTGGAAGGGGAATGTTAATTTCACTACTTAATCTTACTCAATTAAAGATTGTCATATAGTTCATTGTCCAAGTTTGTGAAAATCATGGTAAAATCATCGATTAAGCACAGCACCCAAATTTTCGTTACTTTTAAAATGGTAAATTTTACGGTGGTCTTTTTCATAAAAGAAGAGATCTGGCAAAAGGTGCCAGAACGAAAGCGTACCACGTGGAGGGACTGTAAACTTAAGACTACGGATTTTATCTTTAATTTGATTTATAAAGACAATACCGGATTAAGTCTTGATAAATGCATATACATTGTAATACATAAATTGTAAATTGTAATGTTGCCATGGGCAACAGATGCGACACCATAATGTTTAACTTAATAGTGAAATGTAGAATATTGAAAACCCGACTGAAACTTTTCCATAATTTTCTTGTCGCCGCGCCGGATGCGAGATGAGGACAGGAAGTCGTCCGTAATCGATCCGTCGCCGTCGTCACGGCGAGTGATGGAGCCACCGCCGTGAAACACCGACCCATATCGGCCCGCGTAGGGCGTAACGCGTAGCGGCGTAGCGACCGTCGTGGAGGCGTGGGACAGGAACCTCAAGGCTGCGGCATCCGCCCGTGCGGCAACCGAGACACTTCTTCCTCTGCGGTCACCATCACCTCCCATGCCACCTCCACCTGCGGTACAATCGGAGGATATGACTCACCGAGCGGCGTGTTTCACTTTACCACGGCGACAGTACGCACTTGTCTCCGTTAGGGTATTTTGTCCAAAGGAAATCTGTCTCTAAAGGTATGGAATACCCTCCTCACATGAAAGATTAAATTAATTTGTTTTCCTTAAATAATAATAAAAAAACTCATTAATTCATCTATTTTTGCTAAAAAGTTTTTACACTTCAGAGGAGAAATCACTTTCCGCTTCACATCAAATCATGAAATTGTACAATCTGTTGAGAAGTGGCTATGTTATGTGCCTTGTCGAGTATCGCTCTAGTCTATTTAAAAACTTATTTGGAATTACAGCTTATGTAAACTGCGGTTAAAGGTAGATGCTATAAAGTGATGGTTGGGACGGGAAACAGCCGTCAAAGTTAGATTGCATCCAATTTTGGACGACTTTTATACGGTGAAAGGTAAGGACTATACACAAGCAGTCTTACGTTACACTCGGACCCCATGGTACTGGTTGGAAAGGAGTCCCGTCCTATGGGTCCACTCTACTGCTGTCACACAATAGTTGTATACCGGCGAGATATGATTCACCACGTGACACGTTCTGGCGATACCGATTCTCTCCCCCCCCCCCCCCCCCCGATCAGCCGTTATCAGCGTTATCAGTGACAGAGCGTGCGTCGCGCCGGCCGCGGACGCGCCTACCGGAGTCACGTGACTACGGGCAGTGATGGAGTGGTGTGGATTACACGTGTGTACCTCCGGATTACCGAGGTTCCAGTTGATAGAGAGTCACGTGGTACACGAGTACTGTAGATCGGACGAGGGACATTTGACAGAATAGCAGGAAACCCGACTGTAGTGTCAACTAGAGGATTTCTTATGGAATTTGGATGTACGATGTCTCGCATTAAATAAATACCCCAGTCGCAGCAGACATGCACCCAGCAAATTTATAATGGAATATTGTATTTTTTTATTTTCTCCATATATACCATAGGAATGAGGATGAGGGTTTGCTGCCATGGGTGTAAGCAATTAGTCATTATTTCCTTCCCAGTGCAAATTATAATATGCTTTTTTGTGTCAATTTTTTTTATTTTTTATTTTTCCATAAACTCAATGGGGGTGAGTATGTAGGTTTGCCTCCATGTGGGTGTTACAACCAAGTATAAGTTTACTTTACCTAGTGAATGTACAAAATATTATGAAGTTATGCCAATAATAAAGTAAGGGGTTGGTCGACTTCTCAGCAAAATAACGTGGAATCATTTTTTTTCTCAGTAATTTTTAAAAAAGGTTAAAAATTCAAAATTCTAAATTGTTTGCTTTTTGAGAACTCTTTTGAATGGTTTCAGTTAAAATTTTTGAATTAAGAAAACTGAGCTACAAAAATGACAAAACCCTATTTTTCAACTTTTGGAACCCCATAAAACCTAGGATCCTGTGCTCCGATGGTTTTCGAACCTAATCTGATGAATGCTACCCTACCCCTCTGTACCAAATTTCATCAAAATTAGAGATTCCGTTCGAGAGTTATTGTGCTAACGGAAAATATATAATATTTTGAACGAATGTTCTTTTTGGCTTCTAGGGACCTCAAAACTAAAAATATGTCCTCGTGTCCCGGCCGGTTTTGCTTTTTAAAATTGAAAAAAATGAATTATTATTAATAATAAAACAATTTGTTTTGCGGTGGATAGATACAAATATATCAAAATAAAATAATTGTGTTTTTAGCTTCTGTGGACCTCAAAATGAAAAAGTAAAGTGGTCCCGGGCTTAGGTCTTACCATGGCTACTACCAGCGTATTCCCTATATATGGAAGTTCTCTAAAAGATCTGTTCCGGTCAAATGTCAATGAAGAGGATGCTATTTATTATTTGTTGCAAATTTATTTTGCTTCGAGAAAGTGTAGGCCAGTGTGGGCCCTATACCTTTTGGACATGTGTTAGGATAGAAAGCATTGTAAAAATATACAACTGCTTTAATTTAATTTTTAATAATATGAATAGGTAGGAATAGTCCACACAATTATTGTTTCTTTTAGAGCTCATTGACATTTCTGAGGACAAATATTTGCAATTGAAGAAATTATATTTTTATGATAAAAAGCGCATTTAATCAAATAATGTTTTTTGGCGATTTTCATCTGTGATGGAACTAAATGCATAACTTCAAATAGTTAAAGACTGTTATTACGCAATCAAATCAGATCAGTATTCACCAAATTGCCGACGCGATTGCTGCAGCAATTTAATGCCTCTCCAACAGTGATTGTGCAACAGTTTGATTTTACATTTTATCTTCAATCGTTTGTTTTACATTTTCTACTTCTATTTTTTTAGAGTTATTTACAATGTAGCTCATTGTCACACAAGTGAACAATAACATTAATGAAATCGTCTAAGTATGAAAATATCAAATTTTGTTCGCCACTACTCTTAAATTTTAGATGAGAAAATTAGTGAAATAATACAAAACATTTTGAAAGTTGTTACAGTCAGAGCAATAATTAGAACACCAACCTTCTAATTTGGGATTCCTCAAATTAATCCTAAGCCAAATTGTGTTGAAGGATCAAAACTGGACCCAGTAATTGGTTGTTCGACTAACAATTAGTTATGATGGCTGAAAATATAGCCTAGTAAAGGTACTCAATGTATCACACGTATCATTCATTAACATTTACACTTATTTTTTATGGTGGTGACATTAATTTAATCAGTTAATGTTTATTCGAGGAAACCTATCAACCCCTTGCAATCGCTCTATTTCATATAAACAAACATCACGGAGTGAAGCAATCCCTTTGATATCATTTTCAGTTTCTGTGGCACCTTTTCAGCCAGAACGCACCACCTCGCATTTTCAGCCAGTTGAGCTGGGTTGTGGGTATTTCCCAGAGTGGTGCTGTAGTTAGCGTCGCGTCACCTCTGCCGCTATATTATTTCACGCACGTCGCCAGGCCACAACTACGTGTCGGGTTTGTGGCCGTCTTATCAAACATCTTCCGACGCGATGTTTCGGCGGCGCGCCGTCGCTGGACGTGCTGTCCTGACTGGGCACAAGGTCACTAATTGTCCTAACTTACTCTGAAACGTGGCTAGACTTAAATGAAAAACTTTATAGAGGTTGATGTTTAAAGATATCCCAATGAAGAATACAACATATTATGGATCAAGGTAGATCTAAATTTTACAAAAGTCTAAAATTCGTTAGGAAAGAAGTCAAATACAGTACACAACAGTGTAGCTTTAAAGTCCCAGTTTGATACATAAGTTTTAAAACATTACGACACCACAGTTCGGGATAGTTCAATGAAGCGTTTCCGAGGGTGTTTTAGCTGTATATGTCTCTGTCCCTGTCATTCTTATTGGTAGAAACCACATTAGAATATACTTTCTTCTATGAAGTTGCACCACTGTTAAAATGTTCATTCTTTAAGGTGTTGGTCTACAGCTATAATGTCCAAGGATTTGTGGAAATAGCTGACTTTTTGTGGAAATAGTAAACTTCCATGAACGCGGATTAGACGTCATCTGAAGATCACGGACTTAGTCATCGATGATATAAAGAAGTTGAAGCAGCCCTGCCAGAACTGACGGAAGAAATTCACGAGAAAGACTAAACGCGTTGAGGCCCAAACCTACAGGGCAAAGCTCTGGCGTATGGCTTCATCCAGATGATCACGAGAAGAGTCATCCAAACTTCGAACGGCTTGAACTAGCTCAATGATAAATTTATCATAAATGAAAGGGAGAAAGAAGTTTCTAGAAAGAATGACAAGGACAAAGACGTCTTCTGGTAGGCCTACTATACCTATATACCAGAAATGCTGCAATCTTTAATTTTCTTGCGCGATCACCTATGTCTTTTTGCTAAGAACCCATTCTACAGAGGAACCGTCTAAACAACCTACCTGACGAACTAAGTCAATCAAGACCTTTAAGAGTCTGCAGTACCCGCCATCTTGAATTTTTATTCCCATAAGACTAAATGTTAAATTTCAAACGTCTTTAACTTTGATCAGAAAAGATTCAAATTAAGGTATTTTAAAAGTAAATTTTAATACCTAGCGGACTATGAAATCAAATATTTTATATTATAGGTTGTTTGATTAATTAACAACAAAGTATTCTCAACATTTTTTTTTCAAAGATGGATTAGTTTTTTAGTAGTTAAACTCACAAATCATACTACATAATCTTTATATTTATATATCGTGATCCCCTAGATATTTATATGTCCCTTTGAATGACTTAAAGATTAATCTTTCTCAAAGGCGTAGCTGCCGTTTCAAATTTAACATTAGTCTTATTTTGATAAAAATCCAAGGTGGCGGGTACTGCAGACTCAAGAACATTACTGATGGATAAAACACAGTTGTAGTTCAAGAGAATAGAGAGAGAGATTTCGTAAACTGGAGAAATATTTAACTCTACAGAAATTTTGTTTATTTTCATGGATTACTATTTCTAATGTGAAGGATTATGTAAAAGGATCACGAACTGTGATCAAATTAAAATCAAATAAATCACAACAGAGGAGTTGGAGGTCAGAGGCTTATCAGCACCCCCTCCTCTCCCCCCCCCCCCCCCCCCAACCCCCCAAGGTCAGAGGAAGCGACTCCGGCCTCATCTTGTTTGACAGCCCCTCGCGATCGGTAGTACGCATGCGCACATCAGTACCGCTTATTTACGACCTATCTGATATGACTCAGTTAACAAATTTCTCCGTCCAGAAATAATTCTCTCATTATACGTGCAGGCTGGCTAATTAAAACTGAATCGATGCTAATTAAAAGAGAAACCAACCACGGTGATAAATGTACGAAATAGATTGTACTGACGTAATTGTTTAATTATACCACATGTTAGATGCGATCAAACGTGCTGTGATTATTACGGTACGGTTCCCTCAATGCAAATTATTTAGAGTTGTTTTAAAATTTCGATTCGAAGATTGAACATAATGATTCACATCTTATCGCATGACAACAGAAATTTTAATTCGTATATCAGTGTTTTATGAAAAACTAAAGTATTGTTTAGGACGCCGTTTTTCAACCGATTTTCTTTAAACTTGGTAAGTGTTTAGTTGAATAGTTATAGGTCCCTCATACCTCGAAATTTCGAAAATAAACTAAATTTTGAAATAGGGTATTACTAGGTAAGGAAAATCGAGTTACTTTGCGACGTCACAAAGAGTAATATTTGTTAAATTTTCAAAATTTCGAGGTATGAGGAACCTAATTTAACTATTCAACTAAACACTTACCAACCAAGTTTAAAGAAAATCAGTTGAAAAACGGCGTCCGAAACAAGGGAATAAGATACCATGTTTTGCATAAAAGCCGTATGGTTAACATTGCCGACTGCGCAACAATGGGCTACTGGCCCAGGGGTGAAGATGACTCTTAAAATATTTTTAAATCTCCCTGAAAGATTTATAAAACATTATTACATCCTCTAGCTAATTACTTTTCAATTCGTCCAATTACTAAAACATTTACCTCCATTTCATAGTTGTACCTATTTATTCCATGGAGAAAACATTCTGACCAGTCATCAACGGCTGACCATGTTGTACAATCTTCTTTGGACAACCATCGAAATACACGTTGTAATTTTTAACCACCCCCTTGTGAGAAGACACAAGTTACTGTACATTGCGCCACTGTTGTAGCAACACATCATACGCCACCGCAAGATGTCGTGGCCATCGGTGGTCAATACAATATGAGACGCAGCGCCAGCAACGTGTACTGTAATTGGGCGTATTTGCCCTGAGGTTCGTCGGGGGGGGGGGGGGGGGGGAAGGGGGGGGGGGGTTGTTGTGTGTGTCAGTGGGAAACGTGATCATTATGGTCCACCACGTCCACCGATAGTAGGCCTACGTTCAACCCCTCTTTGCTAATTCAATAGCAACCCTTCCAACCGTCTTACTTATTCCTGATCGATTTTCCATGTCTGATATAAGGAAAGTCAAATTATTTCATGAAAGTTTGATTGTTTTATTTTCATTTGCATGTAGCTAAATTATTTACGTTGTTTATTTATACTTTTGAGCAAAAGAAAGTGATAACACTACGCACATTGTAAACATGTTTTGGCAACAGTTTACCGTATTTTAGCAGCATTGTGCACACGTATTTAGTCAACACTGCTTACTGGTGTTAGCAGCCAATGCTCTTTACAGGTATTTTGGCAACACTGTGTGGTACCCTATATGTTTTGGCAACACTGTTCACAAATAATTTGGCAAAACTCTATACAACAATCCAATCACAACTGTTTATTTCAGCATCACATTTTACAAATATCGCGAAAATGGGTACATTTATTCAAGCAACCCCGTTTGTCGGTACTGTATTTTGGCAACACGGTGTACACGTGTTTTGACATCACGTGTCCATATTACTGGTCCAACAGCCATCGTCGAATTACGTTTTCCCAGAATGCCATTCACAGCTGGGAGTTTACAAAGCGAACCTATAATGGCACCTATCAATTATTGCGAAGGTCCATCTAGTTTCACATTATCACTCTCCCTTTTGCTCCCTTAATTATAATAAGTATTTTCGTATTATTTTCAACGAAAGTTTGAATTGTCAAAATATTTTGTCATTATAATCGGTTGTTATTTAGAGGTTTACACTATCAAACTATTTTAAAAATAATATTTATTGTTTTTACATTTTTTTTTATTTCTTGCTGTTTTATATTTTAAGGAAAATTTTCATTAGTTATTTGCTTTCAAGATTAGATTAATTCCGTTAAATGAAACTACCCTTTCTATTCTAGTTTATGTTTTTGAGATTTTTTGCACATGCGGTAAATGAACACGGTAAACGATAAACTGTAGTTTATTAATGATGGATTTAACTAGTTTTACTGTTTGAAGTTACAAAAACTAGTTTAAAAGTGATCAATGACCAGCATTACGCATTAATTATAAATTTTAACAATGCTGCATAACGTATTCTATTACTCTTACATGTGAAATATTGAACCAGCTCTTTACGATTACCGTTATATATAGCGTATTATGCAAAAACTTTATTTACTCTTTATGTATACAATAGATGAATTACTTTGTCATAGATTCTTCTTTGAACAATGATTTAAAAAATTAAAACTTAGTTAAATAAGTATCTTTACAAACATTCCTTGCAATGGAGTTTATAGATTTAATATAACAGCAATAATGTCTTACCAAGAAATAATAATTCACTAAGGCTAACTTACTTTGCGCTATTTCATAAATGTCAAATGTGTATCATTATATTCTCATGTTTTACTTGCATGGCCATTCATCTGAAAACTTTTCCAATATTTTATTCAACCATATTCCCAATTTCAGAGAAGCAAACAAGAAATAAAAATACCAATATATCACTAGTTGCAAAGTTGAATTTCTGGCGTCTGCTTCCTTTGTGACTGTGTTCCTTGAACAAAAAGCACATGTTCCTTTAGTATAACCCCCCCTCACGGCAGACCAGCATACTCAGCAAATTTCCAGTGGAATTTCAGATTTAAGACTTTTGCCATAGTAAAACGCCATAGGATTAAATGTGTAGGTTTGTTGCCATGGGATATTGTTAACTGATTAACTCACAGTAAAGGTAAACAGGAAGTAGTAAAAGGAAAGTAAAGGTAAACACAAAATTATATCAAGATCTAGCATTTTTTTACTTTCCCCATAAACCCCATGAGGCTCATGTAGGTTTGCCGCCATATGGGTGTTGTAAGCAAATATTATTTAAACCCTACCTAGTGAACGTACATATGAAATTTTATCAAGTTATGGCAATAAATAAGCAAGTTACAAAGTTTCTTGATTTCCCATAAGAACAACATGGAAAACCAATTTTTTATATTCTCTGTATAACCAGTTATGCTAAGTTAAAAATTCAGAATACAATACTAAATGGTTTGTTTTTAAGTCTTTTTTAATGGTTTCAGTTAAAATCTACAAATTTAAAAATTTGAGATAAAAAATGTTAAAAATCCATTTTTGACCATTTCTATAAAACCCCGCAACCAAACCCCAATCAGTGAATCTCACGGAATCGTGAAAATCGACCTGGTATCCCACCTCTCTAACAAATTTTATAAAAATCGGGCATTTCTTTCAAAAGTTACTAAATTTAGCGTCAATACTGCGGACACATCAATACTATGGATCAATACCACTGACATATAGGTTATATGTAGGTATATGAAATTGAAACAATTGCGTTTTTGGCTTCTAGGGACCTCAAAATGAAAAAGTAACATATGGTCCCGGGCTTAGGTCTCACCATGGCTACTACCGTAATGTCCGTAATAGCCTATTCCCTATAGGGAAATTCGCTAAAAACATTGAGAAGTCAACTGATCTTATTAAAATTTCCTTACGCAGTTATTCATAAAATTCAAATTATTTTGATATTGTTTACAAGTTATGATATATTATGACATAATCACCGTATTCAAGATATTCTGATTAGAGTATTGAAGGTACTTTATGGCTTTACCAAACTCACCCTTTGTCATGACAGTAAACACTAAGATAAATTACTAAACTCATATGCCATGGGTTGACCTCCTTCTTTTTTTAAGTATTATAACATGTTCATTGTCCCTTTCCATTCCCCGCAATTGTTTTTATTTTTTTTCAATGTTTTAATCCATTTCAAACATTCTTTATATCTTTTGGATGAAAATGTGTATTAAAAATGAAATGTTACAAGGGAAAACAAAATAGCGAGATTAATTCAATGTTTTGCATAAAAATGTAGGATATTCCTCACAGAGAAGTAATCACTTTCCTCTGTACTAAATCACCAAACATAAAACCACAAAACATGCAAAGTAAACAAACTATAACAAAATAAAGCATGGTAATTAAATATCCATTGATCGATTAATTCTGCTTAACTGTTACATAATAGTCAATAAGTGCTCACGTCAGCATTGAAGTAAAAAACGTACAATTGCTCCCTTTGTACTTTAGTATGTCCAATACAGTTATGAAATAAGTTAAATACTTTGGAAATCTACATCATTACGCTCTGTGACCAACGCCTGTTTAAAATAAATCTTATTTATTCCTCATTTTGTCAGTTTGAACCATACTTCCTCATTTAAACTCTGAAAACGAAAGCGATGACATGTGTTAGGCTGTTTGAAGAGAGAAGTTATAAAAATGAAAATAAAAGTTCACATGTTGGGACGTGAAAGGATGTGACGTTTATTCACCACAAAAACGAGCCCAGTAAATCAAGCGAGGCTGCATGCAGAGTTTATGGGCTTATGGCCGGCCTTTTGCCAGATCTCGACCCGTGACCGCCTGCAAATGTGTCATGAGAACTCGCCTTTACAGTAATGCTAATGCTACAGTTTGTAAATGTGTTCAATATTTCTAGAGGACAATAATCTGGTTTCAAGTAGTATTCTCTTTAATCTATTACTTAGTTACGCTAGTCAAAAAGTATTACATTTCATGATAATAAATTTTTTAAGAAAAATAAATCAACCAGAATCAACAATGTTTGGGAATGTATAATTTGAATTTTTTAGACCATTCCAATCAATAGGTCTAAGATATTTTAAAATAAGAAAAAAACTAGCAACACAATCTCATCATAAATTTTCCAAAAATCGGACGTATTTAAGACATATCAGTTGTTTTTTCATTCAATCCAAAAACCAAAAGGGATATTGAAAAAAATAGAGTTTTGCAAAGCAGGCTAAATCGATGAAATTTGTCTTCCAGTTTAATTATTTCCTATATTGTGGACTCAAATAGTGTCATAAACTGCATGCAGGGGCCTCGCCTGTTTTTCCATTTAGCCTAAATGCGAAATAAAACCATTCAACGAATTTTAAAAATGTGACACTACAGTCGAAGGAGCACTTCCAAAATAATTAATGTAAAACATCTTGCCTAAAAATTCTTGCTTATCAAATTGATATATTTAGTTTTTTGCAGCCCAAACACATTACCTTGATCAAGGAGGTTCCCCTTGAACTCAAAGGCAGAAGTGATCGCTTCACAGAGCGCGAATTATGAATCCGGTTTCTTCATGAAGAATCTTTAAAACGAGATTCCAGCTGGTGACTTCTATAACTTACTCAGCGCAGGAAACTTGAACTTGTGCGACGGGTTGTGTAAAGGTCAGCACCAGGGTTATGGCACTCTTTATACCTAATGGACGATCACCAGTGTTTTATTTCAACAGGACTTATTTCCAAGCCGATTGAAAACACATTTGTCTCTCTGGCAGCATGTAAAACAACTCTTATCCATATATTTATTTATTGAACATTATGTACCTTCTTGATTCTCCAATTTGTCAACTCTCTTTCGTCAACATGATAAAACTTCATATGCTTTGGATATATTACATCTAGCTTAAGATGGTTTAGACAAGACCAGGTAAATTGTGCAAATGATAAGAGCACGAGTTTTAATTTCGAGAGTATTTTCTCCTTTTCTGAGGATAAGTTTTGGGAGACCAAATATGGTATTTAAATTTAAAAGAAAATTAAGATAAAACACAAACGCAAAATTTGGTTGTAAACGCATCGCATTGTGTCACGTGGTTTCCAAGTGCGGAGGCCGGATCGTGGAACGACCCTGGGATCGGTCGCGGCCACGTCACGACCGAGTACATTCCGATTTGCGCGGGTAAACTGCGGCATTTCTGTAATATTTAACGATCGGCAATGTCGCGGACAAAACGAATGGTCGTCGGCCGAGATTTATAGTGCCCTTGGCTGGACCGGTCCTCTAATCTAATCATGCTGCTGAATTATGCCGCGCACCGGATTGCATGTGATTCGGTGGCTGCTGCAGCGCGGCTGTGCATTATGATAACTAGCTCCTGGCGTCAGCAGAGATGCTATCAGCATATCATCGTGCTGTTATATTGTGTCCTTTGCAAAGGATGATGACGCAGCTAATGACTTATATTATATAATATAATATAATATAATAATATTAATATAATAAAGAAGCTATTAGCATATCGTCAAGCTGATTTAGGGCGGGTGTTGTTTTTGCTAAAGACATCTGCACCCGATGGATGATGTTCCCTCTGCAATGGACTTACTTGGCTCCTGACGTCATCAGACTAGCTATCAGCAATCAGCATATCATCGTGCTGATGGACGGAGACTCCTCACCGAATGTTGACACACCCTCTAAGCGGATGTGCTTTCATCAGTTTCATTTGTACCGGATGATGACGTATTTCCTTATATCAACTTGTCATCGTACTGATGGATGGTACTGCTTTTGCACTGGTTAACGAATTAGCATTTCAAAAGTGTTAATGTCAACAGCTAGCCTTGCCAAGTAATTGAATCAGGTCTCGGACTCCTGGATTTCTGAACTGCTAATACGATATTTATGTCGATAATTTATAGATTAGAATGACAGACTTTATACACTGTAGTTTATTTATTGATGCTTTGATAAACTTAAATACTGCGAGACGGAGACAGTTACAAAATAGTATAAACATCTACTTCCCCCGACAATTTCAATTAGTGTAAGCCGACCATCAGAAACACTTGGCGACAAATGTAACAAACACGGTATGTTGGCAATACTGCGATCACATGTTTATGAGCACGTACGAACAGCTGACGACGCGTCGAGGCCAGGCAGCTGCCAGTGACAGACGCAGGCGGCACAGGCCCAGGCCCGGCGCGGCGTTCGCGCTAGACCTACGAGTATATCTTTAAATAATATAAGGATGAATATGCATGATTTGAATGATTTGAAAAGAATTGGATATACAATTAAGTTTTTAGAAAATTGTTACTTATAAGATACATTATTTTTGCATGTACAGTTTAATTGACATGACAATATTTTGTTCAAATTTATCCCAAAATCACTCAAAAGATCCACTACAGAGAGAAGTACTGTACCGATCTATTTCGAGTATGTCAATACATGTTCGTAAGCTACAAAGGTTTCACCTAATTTACTGTTAAAACAAAAGAAAAAGATCCCTGCTATTGTTTTCATAATGGTTGTAATTTTAAGAGTTTCTTTAATACAACAACTTGATACAAACACGTTTTTGTACTATTGCTAACAAAAAGAAACGTTATTATTGATGATGTAAACAAACTTTTAGTAAAGGCCTGATGTAGGAAAAGAAATTTATTAACTATTTTAGCAAATAAAGTAAGAATAAAACGGCTGTAAACAACTGATTTGCGCAATATATTTGTTTATTTTATTGGGTTACTATAAAAGGAAGTTAAAAATGTACATCCCCAAGATGTGGTAAAAGTTTTTGAAAAAAATAGCTTCAGTGCAATGTTTGTCTAAAACAGTAATATAAAAATGTAATTGATATTTCTTAAGATAAACCATTAAGATTTTCATGGATACCTATGCATCAAGTTGTAGTATGGAGTCCTAAAGGATATAGGCCCCTATCAAAACTACTTTTAAGGGTGCGCTCTACCCATCTGCCGCCCGCTGATGCAAGGGTTTAGAATCTCCGTGTTTGTCGCCCCAGTTGTAAACCGATTTAAAATATTTTGGTGTTTTCTTTTCGTATTATAATTTTGTACTCCGCTATCGTCTTAAAATTTCGATATTAATTTAAATTACAAAGCAGGGTGCTTGCTAATAATGTTGAAATAAGCGTTTTTGTATCACGTTTTACCGTATTAAAAACAATTTTTTGAGAAAAAATAAGACGATACGTGAGTACAATATAATCTTAAGAACAAGAATCTGCAATAAGATTGGTAAAAAGTTTATAGATAACGATGCAAGAAGGGAGATGCGAAAGGTCTGCAATTTAAAAAACATCGTTATTAGACCACCGATCGATTTCGCACTGAAACCAAAAAAAAGCATTAAGTAACAAAATTTAAAATCACCCGTCATATATTTTCCAAAATGTGAGATTCCGCGTATAGCGGCAGTTAACAGTCTCGCTCGACGATTTTGACGCCGAGGTAGAGCGCACCCTTAAATTTACACAATTTTTGAGTTAAAGGTAAAAATTCAACAATAAGGTATAACAAACATGTGTAGATCTATTTGCCATCTCAATTTGTTTATTCCATTGGTAGAGAACAAATTAGAGACGCACGCCGTGTTGGCGGAATGCAGCTGTTGAAGTGGTCACTCACTCAGTGTTATCAGACATGATGGCGGTTCCATTTGGCACTCAGGTCCTGGTCCACATGGCCCCACATGTTGAGCTCGCGGCGCTTCCATCACAGCTTGTCACAGCGGCGACCCAGGAAACGCCTGACAGCAAGAGTTGCGCTAATCGCCCTCCCGAGAGAAGATGGTCACGACTCCGCAGGACTTTGACATGACAGAAAAACCGGCCGAGTTTGTTTCCTGCTTCAAATAATTGTGTCGATTGCGTAAAAGCGTTTGGGCATTTCAAGTCCTATCACCGTTGTTTTACTAAACGTTTGTGAGGGATTGTTGCGTAAGGAGTATTATTTTGATATACACCCACAAACCGGTTAGGTCATGAAAAAATATTCAATGCTGTGTCTTATCACAGTACCTCGAGAACTGAAAATTAGCTCAGTAAACGTCTACCAATAGCGTTTCATTCATTGCTATCTAGCGTCGAAAGTGACATACGAAAGTGACTCGTATTTGGGGACGAGATCAGTTTTATTCGCAATAGCGAATGCGAAGCTGCGTGTGGAAAACTGATCGAGCCCTGGGATAGGTTTGTTGATAGGCCTACTAGTAACAAATTTTACTTGTTGTCAAGTTGCAAAAACATCCCAAAAAATTGAATAAATTTTCCTGAAATTTGAAAAAGCTGTTTTTAAGAGTAACTAGGAGTAAGTTTACGCTTATTCTGCGCGTATGGGCATGAACTGATAGAAAAGGTAAGGCAAAACTAAATCTAATATATTTTCAACAATAAAATAAAACAACTTTCAATAATGTAATAAGAAGCAATTTGTACACCTACTAAAAAATGCGCTTTATGAGTTCTTACTAATTTGATAGGCTTTTTTGAGATACCTTTCTCAATTTATTTCAACTATATTTCAGAGTTAGTTTCTGTGGGCTACGTTGGTTCAACGTCATGACCTTTGTCACGAACCAATAAGGATATCGTAAGGATATATTAAGGAAATGAAAATGTTACTCCTGACATTTGTCTACGTTTGCTGCAGGCAACTGATCGTTCATTGATTTATGTTTTTTTTTTTTTTTTTTTTTTTTTTTTTTTTTTTTTTTTTTTTTTTTTTTTTTTTTTTGACTGGGTGTGTTGATTTTAATTATTACAACTTTGATTATTACTTTAATTGATTCATAAAACCCCTACTTGTATCTTTATTAGTCCATATGAAATGTAGATTTCTGTATTTTTATGTTACTTTTTATTTCTGTGTGAAATAACAAATTTGAAATTCGCTAAATACGCAGGTTTGCTGCGACGGGGTTTTTTTCTGAATATGAGTGCATGCCATTAGTGCTTGTCTATAGAGAATTGTGTCATATTATGTGTGGAATAACACTGATCATCATGTTACACATTTGGAACAAAAATAAACCATTAACTAAATTCGGGGGGTACTCTATTAAACTGCTTTCAATATTATGACTGTGTGTTATGAAATTAATTAGTAACTTTTTACCAAGTACTGTCTCGTTTTTACTGTACATTGCTTTATACACCCCCTGTATTCAGTTATGCGTTAATAATTGAATAAAAACAATTAGATTATACAGGGTGAAAAAAGTTCGGAAACGACATAATATGATTTAAATTTTTTTATAATAAAACTAAAACGTCGCAAATTGATTTTGAGTGACAAAGTCTACTTTCTAAAGTACTTATTAATCTTGGTCTTCCAAGGCGGAACGATCCACAAGGAGTCAGAAGGAAATCTTAAGAATTTTAACTTTAAATGACTGGTCCCATGCCGTATTCTGGGGTCTACTTGACTACGAGGGATAAGTAAGTAAGTAAGTAAATGTAAGCATAGGTCAATATGTGCATCAGAATAGAGGTCTCTCAAAATCGAGAACAATGCTGCAAACCCGACCTGAAAAGAATGACCAAATAAAAATGGCAGACGATAAAACATGTCATTAAAATCATATTGATGAAAACAAAGAATGCAATAACTCCCGATACACTCGACCTTCTGCTCAGAGTGAAAATCCCTTTAAAATTAAGTATAATATGACGTAAGCCAATGAAGGTTTTCCTAAGACTTCTTTTACGGACGTCCCTAGTGGAAGTCATCACGAAAACTGCATTGGCCTATGTCATATTATTCGTCACTTAAAAGGGCTTCTTTACATTCTGGACAGTCTGCCACAAACCCGACCTCAAATGTCAAGTGTATCGGGATCTATTGCATTATGCATTTTTTGTTTTCATCAATATGATTTTAATGTAAAAATTGATCGCATGACATTTTTGAGTCGGTCATCCTTTTGAGGTCGGGTTTGCGACATTGTTCTCTTAGAGACCTATAGATTTTTAGAGACCTTTGATTTTATGCACATATGCTTACACTTAAGATTTTCGTCTGACTCCTTGTGGGCAGTCCCCTATTGGAGGTCCAAGGACAATTAGTAGTTAGAATTTGGTTTTTACAGTACCTATGTTCTTTCCAGTTCTTGTATGTAATCATGTAGGATTACTGCATTTTCGACATTTCTGTCATCATCAGATCCACAATTTGTAACATATAGCTCAGAATATCTTCGTCAATAATTAAAAACAAAACACAAATACATAACACTGAAATACTGAAATAAACAGAACATAGTCAAGGATGATACCTGCTGGTCAGCCTTCTTGCATGGTGACCAGCAGGTATCATCCTTGACTATGTTCTGTTTATTTTAGTATTTCAGTGTTATGTATTTGTGTTTTGTTTTTAATTATTGACGAAGATATTCTGAGCTATATGTTACAAATTGTGGATCTGATGATGACAGAAATTTCGAAAATGCAGTAATCCTACATTATTACATACAAGAACTGGAAAGAACAGGTACTGTAAAAACCAAATTCTAAGTTCATATTCCAGTTCAGGGGCTAATTATAAAAGTTTTTAATTAGCAGTTTAGGAAATAGACTTTGTTTCTCAAAATAAATTTGAAAATTTTAGTGTTATTAATTAGGGGCCGTCCATAAATTACGTCATCGCTTTTTGGCCATTTTTGGACCCCCCCTCCCTAAAATCATCCTACCATCATTATTTGTCTTACCCCCCCCCCCCCTCTCGGAAAAATGACGTCATTTTTAACAAACCTCCGTTTTAAGTAAAAATAATGCTTTTTAAACGCAACATTATAAACTAAAAAAATTGACCAATCAAATCTGAATTAACCTTCAGAAATAAAGCCAAAATGACTTTCTCAATGAAAAAATAAACTATAAAGCAACACCTTAAAATAGTCTAAAGTATTTTATAAATAATTATTTTATAATAGTTGAGTTGTGTTAGAATTTATCATTGTTTTACTGTTAAAATTTGATATAAAACACCATATTTAAAATGACGTCATATCAAAGCCGACCCCCCCCCCCCTTGCACATCACCTTACCGTCATTTTCAATCTGGACCCTCCCCCCCTATTTTCAGATGACGTAATTTATGGACGACAACTTAAATACTTTAAAAAATATCTTATCGTTTCAAGACTTTTTTCAAACCTGTATTTAAAAACTACCGTAAAACATTTCAATATTTGTACTATTTTCAAACTAATTTTTCCCATCGCTCCTTGCAGAAATGCTGACATTCTCAGCCAGTCGCTCCAGCCCTAATTGCCACTGTCGACTGGTCGCAACTCGTACACCACAAGATGTGGGCAAAAACAGTGGTCAATACAATGCGAGACGTGAGGGACCCGTAATTGGGCGTATTTGCCCCCGGGGGGGGGGGGTTGTGGGGGGGAAGGGTTGTGATTATTATGTCCCTCAGCTCCAGCCGTTAGTCCACCTCCATCCCCGGCCTAATTCAATCAAAACATCCCTTAGTCACTTTCTTGATCGATCCTGTTATTATTTTTCCCATTTCAGTCTGTTGTACCTATATTTTAAAGTGGTTCTTCAAGAAACAATGATGAAAATAGGCTATTTGTTTAGAAGTTTAAAATTTATATGTATTATTCAAAAACTTTCACTGCTTTGGAAATTTATAGTAGTTTTCTTTTTGTTTAGTTTGCCTCACCTACATAGCAGATTTAATTTATTTTACGTTCTAAAACGAGTCAATCAAATTTCTTTAACATATTTTTGTGTGTATGAATATTATAGAAAATCCCTTTGAGAGTAGCCATGATACCAATTCAATACGAAGTGGGCTTGGATCACTTTGAAGAGTTTTTGTACGATAGACTAAATTAAAAATAAGAGATAGGTGATAGGAAATATTGTAGATAGGAATATTGAATAAACAATTAATTGCATAATTGTTCTCCAGAATTCAAAACAAACATAGAATAGAACAATTATATATGTGTATTTTCTTACTAGGTATATATATTTCCCCTGACGGCACACCCTCAACCCCCGCCCCTTCACAAGACCCACGTTACGTCACGTCAAGATCCCGTTTACCTTTATTCGGCATCTCCCGTCAATGCGGCGCGTGCCCTGAATGTCTACACGTCAATCCCATGCGCCGTTATGACATCTGTCGTCTCAATCCCCACCAAATGCCTACGGCCATCGTTGAGAAATATCTACGTCAGAATATAACCTCCATGTTTGGTTATACAACTTGGAGGTTCCAGCTCGTCATTTTAAGTTTTTGCGTTACATGTTAAGGAGAATTTTAAAAATAAGAATCATGGTGCATTATTATAGGAAGAGAATATTTTTATGGCTTTTCACCGAGTGCCAGTGGCGACATAGGAATTACTGTAAATAACTGGCAGACGGATAGAGGGTGTAAAAGGGGTTTATAAATACTGGAAACTTATTACTTCAAGGAATATTTCGAGTGTCCTTCCCCAAAAACGAAATATTAAAGTAAAAAATCAAATGTGATTTTAAGGGTTATTTTAAAATATAATTATAATTTTTATAATAGAAACCGCTTTGTATTTAGTTTTTCAGGGCAAATAAATTTTCTTAGATATGATAGTCTTGATTATTTTTATTCTATTTTTGTACTGGGGTGTAATACATGACATACTGGAGATATGTTTAGAGATTCGTTAGCCTACCCAAGTAAAACACATCCGGACCAAGTTATAATGACATCTACAAAAAATTATATTTTATAGAAAAAGGTCTACCTCTAATACAAGTTAGTACCGTAAAAACCAACAAGTACGTTAAGCAATTAAAAAAAAAAATAATCTAGATCCGTTCATTAGTGAATCTTTTCAGACATTAACTGAAACGCTTAAAATCTCTGGAGGAAAGGCAGAACAAACATTTTAATCTCCATCAGGGGCGGCATTTTTCCCGACAAGTACAGTTAAAGCACTTCATCAAGGATGTTTCAAAGTCTTGGTTGTTATCGCGTAACGAGAGCCACGGTCGGCTGCGCTCGCTTTGTATTCCTCCTCCCCCACACCCTCTCGCTCTCTCTCTCTCTCTTACTCCTCTACTCGTACAATCAATGAGGTCCGCGATTACAGCGGAACCCTCTACGTACACAATGGCAGTTAACTAATCAGTCACTTAGTCACTGCTGGAATTGAAGTGTTAATTGTGGAACGGCTAGAGCATAATAATACGCGGCAAGACGCCAAGCCAAGACATATCCTGACCGAACAACATTTAGAAAAGATTCTTTGATTACCAAGTTGTGTTGAAATCACGATAAAAGATTATGAGGAACATAAAATTCAGAGTGATCAGTGACTTTGAAAAAAAGGAAAACAAGCAGTAGCCTGAAACCCTTCCCCGATAGCTTAGAGTGAAAACCTCAGAAGTGCAATTTTTATAGAAAATTACATTTTGATGGTTTTATATAGAAGACTATGTATCTATCAGCTGTAAAAAATTAAAAAAATCTCTTTTGCGCTCTAGAAGGAAAAACCTCATATATAACCTGTAACCCTGAGTAAGAGTGAAAACCATGTAATCGAGGCTATCATACTAATAAATTTGTAGTTTACTGATTTCATGAGTATGATAACCTCGCACATTCAGATATAAGAGAATTCAATTAGGGAAACCATATATATACCCTTTTGAGAAAGGAAACCTCATGCTATTTCTAAACAAACTTTACAATAACTTAATAGGCCTAATAAAAACCATGTATATTTAAAAAATTAAAAAGAATAACCCTGTAAGTTATTTAATTATCATACACAGTAAAAATTATGTATTTTTATTTTGTGTAATAGACAGAAACTTCTAATATCGAAAACATGCAAAAAAATTCATTACTGTCTTATCTGTGTGGATAAAACAACCGTTTTGTCTTTCCTATAAAAATTGGACACTTACAAAAAAAGTGAAAAATATTGACACTTACGAGGTTTTTACTCTAAGCTATCGTTTGGCTTATTTAGTATTTGTCAATCACTCCTTCATGGCTTTTTTTATTTAAATCGCTCCCTCAGGAATTTCTGCCTATATCACGCTCCTTAACATAATACTGTGACATAAAACATAATAATTCACATATTACATAATGCATTTACATCTCTTAGGTTAGGCTTATATTTAATAAAACAATTAGAAAAACATTCAAGTGAGAGTTTAAAAACATCATTTAATTAACCTTAATCAAAACCAATTTAAATAATAACAATTAAATAATAAGGAATTAGTGATGTTTCACGCCTTCCTTTCGTCACTCTGATTACAGAGCAGAAAAACCATAAATCTTAGTAAATTTTTTTCAATTATATTTTAAATAATTTTGGTTGTTAACAAAATATTTAGTAGCCTAAAACTGCGCATTGAAAAGGTTGAGAATGGTTCACTGTGTTTTTACAAAGCTATTGCTTGGATAATGCATACGTATAGACAGTAGGCATCTCGTGTGACAAAGCAATCATCATGTTAGTGTTCTAAGTGAAGTGTCTTGGCAGATTATCACTCAATGACTCATGAGTCATTTCCGCGTCTCATGAGAGCCGGCTAGACAGCAATCGCATTTATCAACTAATCACAATCATATCAGTGACATCTCCTTGCACCAAGTGATTTTCTTTCTTGTCAAATTTATCTTACATAGGCTACATCAATAAAAAAATTACAGGCTTAGTCAAGGTAAAAATAAGTCTTATTCGTATTGTTATTGGTATAAGGGCAAGAGAAATATTCAAAGTTTAGAGTTTTAAATCCCTAAACATACAATACACTTCTTTTGTATTGTGTAGAAATAGAAATACATGTTAAAAAATGAGTCAATTATTATTTTTTCAGGGGGGGGGGCGGACACACTCTGAAAACCATTTAAATATTTACAGGCAAATCTACAAAACTATTTAACGTACTCAGTAGGCCTATTCCCGAAATAAGAGTTTGAACCTCTTCTACAAGAGATTGGACACCTGCCTATAAAAAATTACATTTAGGTTATATTCTGACATAGATATTTCTCAACGATGGCCGTAGGCATTTGGTGGGGATTGAGAAGACAGATGTCATAACGGCGCATGGGATTGACGTGTAGACATTCAGGGCACGCGCCGCATTGACGGGAGATGCCGAATAAAGGTAAACGGGATCTTGACGTGACGTGACGTAACATGAGTCTTGTAAAAGAGAGCTGGTTAAAATCTTCTAAACTCTTTTCATTCTGTTTAGTTAAGTTGAAATCTTTGAAAGAACAGTACCTTATTAATGTTGCTTATAATTCCTCGGCTGTCAAAACTTGTGTCATTAGGAAAATTATTAATTGAGTCACACTTTTATGAGGAATCGTTAAATTTCTTTGAAAACAATGCTGTTTAAGTAAAGCGTACAAATTGAGATGGATGAGAAATGGGTAACAGAAAAGTTACTTAGTATGTATTAGAGTAAATCTTTGAGCCTTCTTTCAGAAATGTATTTCAATTTGAATTATTTAATTAGAAACAGTAGTTTAAATAGTAGTTAAAGTATTCCTATTAATATAATTAAATAATAAATAGCTTGAATAAAAATGTGTATTTCCTAAACTTCATTTATAATGAACACACAACAAAAAGCACATGATTTTTAGAAAATATAAATAAACAACAAGAATTTAAAACATATGATAATGTAAAGATATAACAATTATCCGCCGCTGAAAAAAGAACAAGTTCTATGCATGGGTGACGTAGTCTTTGAGGTATGCTGGACGGCGTCTTTCTCTTTGAGGCCTCTGATACTCACGGCGAGGTTCCTCCCCACGAGGTTGAGAATTTCTTTGACATTCCTGAGGGTTTTCAATAACTGGCATTGGCTGGGTCCCTGGGACTTGCGTGTTTTTGGGAGTTGTTCCTCCATGAACTTTCCAGGGAACATTGAATGAAATCGGTCGATGGGTGTATCCTTGACCGTTCTGACTCAAAAAAGGTTTTGTAAGAGAAGGGACTTACGTTGAAGCCAGCTGGTTAATGTGGCGTTTAATAAGTCGCCCACTATCCAACCTCACTAAATAATGCCGAGTTCCTAGGCGCTTAACAATGTCACCAAAATCCCAGACATCTTTATTGTATCTGTGCAATCGGACCTGGACTCTACTTCCCTCATGCAATGTACGAACGGGATTTGACTGGATTTCCAATTTATGTTCATCTTTTGGAAATATTGCATCCAGCCTCAATCTTAGTTTTCTATTTAAATACAATTCGGCGGGAGAAGAACCACATGAAAGAGGGGTACCTCGATAATGGAAAAGAACCTTTCTAACTTTATCATGGATTGTACCTGGTTCGTTAGTTATAGATTTTAGCCGCCGTTTCAGGGTTTGCACGTTACGTTCAGCTAGTCCATTGGTGGCAGGGTGACCAGGCGCTATCAAACGTTGCAGAATTCCACGCTCTTTACAATACTGTTTGAATATGTCAGATGTGAAAATTGTAGCATTATCTGAGACAATTTGTAAAGGGTATCCATGAGTAGAGAATATGTCTTCTAATAAATTGGTTGTAACTTGAGTTGTAGGTGCATTTCGAATGACACGAACTTCCAGCCACTTAGATTTTGCGTCGACGCACAGTAAAAAATGATATCCATCCATCGGTCCCATGTAGTCAATATGGAGACGCTCCCAATTATTGTCTGGTTCATCCCATGGGTGCACAGCAACTTTTGGAGGGTTGTGTCTCAAAAGAGCACATTCAGTACATCCACGAACAATGCGTTCAATGTCTTTGTCAAGACCTTCCCAATACACATATCGTCTTGCCAGTTGTTTCATCTTAGTTATTCCCACATGAGTGGTATGAAGTTCTTTTAAAATGGACGATCGAAGGCTTCGTGGGACTACAACGCGATCCATCTTGAAGAGAATACCATTAGAAATAGAAAAAGGTGAATCTTGATTTTCAGCTTTTAGGTTTTTTATGATCTTTTGGAGATCTGGGTCAGACGATGTTTCTGCAGCAATCGACTCAGCCGTAATAGCTGTACTGGATATGTGAAAAATGGAGTCCAAGTGTATTTGAAGTACTTCTTTATTGATAAAAACGTCCATAGTGTTGCTAGTACCAGGTAATGGTGCACGTGAAAGACAGTCGACATTCTGTATTTCTTTTGAATTCTTGCTTTGAACTTGGTAGTCAAACTGAGACAGAAATGAGGCATATCTCAATAGTCTTGAGGATGTCATCTGTGGAAGGGCTTTATTATGTCCAAAGATTCGCTGAAGTGGCTTGTTATCAGTCACCAATATAAATTTTCTACCATACAGATAGTTGTAAAAACGGGAGACTGCAAATATCACAGCCAGTGCCTCACGATCCAACTGACTGTAGTTCATCTCTGCTTGCGAAAGAGCTCGAGAGGCATACGCAGTAGGTTTCTCTTCCCCATCCACTGAATGACTGAGGATCGCAGCAACACCTACAGGGCTAGCGTCCGTGGTCAATGTAACTGGTAATGTTGGGTCGAAAGGAACTAAAACTCTATTGCTGCACATTTCAGCTTTGAGTCTGATAAATGCATTTTCACACTTAGTGTCCCACTTGAAACGATGACCTTTTGATTGAAGTTTCCTAAGTGGAAAAGAAATCGTTGAGTAGTCCGGAATGAACCGTGCGTAGTATGTTAACATACCCAAAAATCTGCGAACATCATCAACATTCTGAGGTCGTGGTAACTCGGACACCGCTCGAATCTTTTTTGGGTTTTTTCTTATTGCATTCTTGGAAATAATATGACCTAAATACTCAGTTTCAGTGGTGAAGAAAGAACACTTGTTTTTGTTCAAGTGTAGATCATACTCCGACAATCTCTTGAGGCACAATCTGAGGTTTTGTTTGCATTCCTCAAGGGTGGATCCGTGCACTAAAATGTCATCAAAATAGAATGCGCACTTTGGTAGACCTTTCAGAATCTGGGAGATAACACGGTTGAACTCGGATGGAGCAGTTTTGATTCCAAAGCTCAGGCGGTTCATTTTATATGTCCCTCTATGAGTTGAAATGGTTTGTATTAAGCTGCTCTGTTCATCAACAGCAAGATGTAGATAAGCTTTATATAAATCTAATTTGCAAAAGTATTGTGAATTCCGAAGACTATTTAAAACATCTTCAATCCGTTCAATAGGGAAGTTAGCAGAGACCAACCGCTCATTAACCCCACATTTATAGTCCACACAAAGTCTAACTCCTCCATCAGGCTTTGGAATTACCACTAACGGGGAGCCCCAGTCACTTGTGTTCACTGGTGTAATGATGCCTGCCTGTTCGAGAGAATCCAACTCACGTTCTACTCGTTCACGGAGTGCAAAAGGAACAACTCGCTCTTTGGTATAAATGGGCATCACACTTTCTCTTAGTTTCAGAGATATTGTACAGTCTGGAACACAACCAATCTTTTCCTCAAACACATTAGGGAACTCAGTTAGGACGTCAACAGAGTTAAGTGTGACAGAAGCAGGGTCTGGATTATCTGCAGCATTACAACTGTCTTTGTGCACCATGTCTTTGTCAATTTGCTTTAATTCCAAGCCTAGTCCTCTGATCCAATCACGACCAAGGAGAGCGTCGTGTCCTGGGGGTACAACGTAGAGTTCACCAAATATGTGTTTATCCTTGTAGTTGACGTCAACATCAACCTTCCCCATGCAAGGTACTATGTCATTAGAGAAAGCTCGAAAGTTGATTTTTGAGGGTTTAATTTCTTTTTTCAGTTGAATGGTTTGAAGTTTGTCTTCAGGAATTATCGAAAATTTTGCTCCTGAGTCTACCTCCATCTCCATGGGTACGCCTTCTAATTTAACCGTAATAATGTATTTTTCAGGATAAGTAGTGAGCTCATACAAATCTAAAACATTATTCTGGATGGGGCAAATGGCATTAACCCCAAAACACTTATTTGAATCAAGGGAGTCCAAATTACTGTGATCAGAATCGTAATTAATCTGGTTTGATGCAGTTGATTTGGTTAGTGTTTTTATACAGACTTTAGCTACATGGCCCCTTGTAGAACATGATTGGCATCGAAGGTCTTCTGGATCAATCTTGCATTCATTGGATTTATGAGAGGATTTACCACATCGAAAACACAAATTTTTAATTCCCAAAGAGCGATACAATGCTCGTTTCTGATTTGACAAACGTTTACTTGAAAATGTAGTAGGCCTACTTGGGTTGCTGCTACGAGACTGCCGACCAGGGTATGTTCCTCTCTTCTCATTTTGAAAACGACGAGACTGAGTAACCTTACTCACGTCAGAACTTGTAAAGTCGCAGAGCTTTGGTGAAGCAACCACGTCTCTATTACCCAGTTCCTTACTTTGAACCCGAGATGCTTCAAGCGCAATAGCTTTGGCCAAAATGTCCTCAAACTTTGTAAGATTAGTCTGTAATAAAAGTTCCCGAATCCATTCTTCCCTAATCCCTCGAATGAATTGAGCACGGATGAACGTTTCAGAGATTGAAATCTTTAATTTACATTCACATTCTATGTGGAATTCGCAGTCTGTCAAAAGACGCCTTAAAGTTGCAGCATATTCAGCAATAGATTGAGTCTCAGTTTGGTAACAAGAAAAAAAATAATGTTGAGAGACAACAACATTCTTAGGGGGTGAAAGGAGGGTGGCAAAGGCTGATGACAGGGTCATATAATCCAAGGACTTTAATGGTTTTTCCGGGCCCAAATATGCTGCCAAGTTGTTATAGTGCACTGGTCCTATGGAAGTAAGTAGAAGCTGTGCCTTCTTTGTTTCATCAGTAATGTTTTTCATTGATGCATAGTTTTCGAAACGTTCTAAATAAGAACAAAATTTTTCAACATTACGATCAAAATTCTCAAAAGGAGAGATATTACTCGCAGTTGTAGATCCATGTAAAGATATTTGCGACAAAGTCTGGGTAAGGGTTTGTAAGAATCTGTTGAACTGATCTTCATCCATCTTGTATATAGGTGTAGTATGATAAGTGCAATTATGGCAATAAAACTTGAAATAACACTTGAAAAGTATACTCAACACATCAGCAACTGTTTTTCATTAATACAAGTTTGACCTCGTCGCCATTTAAAGTATTCCTATTAATATAATTAAATAATAAATAGCTTGAATAAAAATGTGTATTTCCTAAACTTCATTTATAATGAACACACAACAAAAAGCACATGATTTTTAGAAAATATAAATAAACAACAAGAATTTAAAACATATGATAATGTAAAGATATAACAGTAGTTTAAATCAATGTTGTTATACATTGCTAATGTTATGTGCGCTGTTGAACGAATTTGAATTTGAATTTGTTGTAAGGACATTATCTGAATAATGTAATATTGCAAATACAGGGTGTCACAAAAAAGTGTCATTTGCTATACAGGACCTGATTCTACATGCAAAAATAAGTCAAAAATGAAGAATAACATTTTTTGGATTTCGGCTTAGTTTAGCCGTAATCCGCCATTTTGTTTTTTATACATAATAATTTTTATTTCCGTGACTTTTCGTTGTATTAAGTTTATATTTAGCATGAACCTTTATGACAGCAATGTCCATTTTCAGGAAAAAATTATTTTTATCCGATGTATATTTTCAAAGTGGCGGTCATTTTAAATGTTTAAACTCAAATATCTCAAAACCGGTAAATTTTATCAAAATTTTACAAAAGACAAAAAAGTTGAAAAATAAAATTACCTAACTAATGGTACCAAGTTTGTAAGGATCTGACAACAAACAATGGAGTTATAGAGATTTTTTTCTAAAATAACCTAAATTTGCATGCATTTAAAGGAAAATCAATAGTTTTATGCATAAAAATAGCAATCACTCCGTTATTTACTGTTCGATTCTTACAATCTTGGTATCATTAGTTAGGTAATTTTATTTGTCAACTTCTTTGTCTCTTGTAAAATTTTGATAAAATTTACCGGTTTTGAGATATTTGAGTTGAAAATGTAAAATGGCCACCATTTTGAAAATACACATTGGACAAAAAATTTTTTTCCTGAAAATGGAAATTGCACCCATGAAGGTTTATGCCAAATATGACAATACAACGAACAGTCACTGAAATAAAAATTATTATGTATAAAAAACAAAATGGCGGATTACGGCTAAACTAAGCCGAAATCAAAAAAATGTTATTCTTCTCTTTGAGTTATTTTTGCATGTAGAATCAGGTCCTGTATAGCCAATGACACTTTTTTGTGACACCCTGTAGGCAGGCCTACATTTGTTAAAAGGTTATTTAAATTCCTTAAAATAAATTGTACTAAAACTGTAATTTACCACTTTTTTATTCTCATTATAGTTTATATCTTTCTATGTATTTTAATTTAATCGTACCGCAAAAAAAACAATAAATACACTTATCTTTTCGATATTTATAAAAACCGGAAAATCGTTCTGATTGCATAGGTAGGCCTACTGTATTAACTTAATACTCACAACCCCTTAGTTAATTATCAGAGTTAACCAAAACACAGAAAAATTACAAAAATAAGGCTCGCTACACGGTAAGTGATGGAGAATATGAACACGACTACTGTATAAGGAAGACAGTGGGAGAGATTTGGTGATTTGGTCGCGAGTATTTGAGAAAGGATCAAAGGGAGAAAGGTTTCGGTGTGAAGGTCATGGCTACGCATTAACATTTTATCCCTGATAATCCTGAGGCTGTTGTAGTGTTCTATCGTTTTATTGCCCCGTTTGCATCTTCCACGATATGGCTGATGTTACTAGCGTACTACGTGCATTTTTGCTGTCGGCAAAATAAGGTGATTAATTTAGTTGAAATTAAATTCACCTTGAAATCCTCCCATACTTTTCTAATCTATGTACTAACAGTCTTACTACTTTGATTGTAATAATCCCCAGCGTAGGGGATTTTTTTGTAACGAAGTGAAAAGTAAGAGTTATAATGACTTTTTATGAATATTTAGTCTTTTTAACACAAATAATATTTGTCATTGTGAAAAATTAATCAATTAAATAGTCTAATAATTATAGAAATAGTACATTTTATTACAAGTACTAAAAGTGGCATTTCCGATACGTACTTAAGTTTCATGTGAGGCGAAGCCCAACACAGGAACACCAAATTACACGTGAGGCGAAGCCATGAGTGTGAGAGCGGTTGGAGCAAGTGCTGGAAACTCACTTTGGGTATAAGTTAGTTATGAACGATTTAATTCATCAAAATGGAAAACTAGCGTATGGCTATTTCTTTTTACATTTAGTTTGTTAAACATTTAAAAATAACTGATTTAAATTTTAAAAAATTCAAGGTAAAAACACCCTCGTACCTGTAGTGGGCAAAAGGAGAAATGATTAAGAGCAAGGGAAAGTAAATATATAGGCGCTTTCCCAAAGCCAGTTCAAGCTTAAACTGAGTTTAAACAAAATTTGACCATATGTTTAGTATATTGAATTAAATTATGTTTGAGTTAAACGTAGTTTAACGTGTTTTGGGAAAACGGCCCTTAGAGAGAGGGAAAATCAGCTGAACAGTTATTTTCTTTAATAACACCTGCAATTGAAAATAGCTTCTTTCGTTAAGGAGTGATAAATGTGTTATTATCTCCTCCTAGTTTAAATTTCTTTGGTAACTATGTAATTACGCCAAATTAAGAGGGCGTTGGAGTGCCGCCATGTTGGATTTATTTCCCATAAGAGCAATGCTAAACTTGACCCCGGCATTTGTCATATAATTTCTTTATTTTTTGTCCGATTGGTTCAGAATAGATTGCGATTGAATCACAATTGAATTCCCCATTCCTTTTGCGAGATCGATTCTTTGTAAATAATTTATAAAATTCTGTAGAAAATGTTTTAAAAGTAGTAAAAAAACTTGCTTTGTTATTTAAAGTTAGTGAAAACACTAATTTTTATAAAAAAAATCCTCTCGCAAACCAAATCCGCCTTGATGAACCCTTTATTTAGAGCTATAAACCATTATTTTCCGATTATAAATAAAAGAGTTATTTGACATCCCGTTTAACATTGCTCTTATGGGGGAAATGCGGAATTTGGATTGACTCCAACGCCCTCTTAATAAGCAACAAGGTCCGATATGTGTTTCGTATTTTAAATTGTTCCAGTTGCAAACTCGTACATGTTATAACTTATGATTTAACAGTTTGTGGTAAGTGTAATGCACACACCAATGTAAAATAAATTTTATCACCAAAAGTTATGTAGATGAAAAAAATTTTAATACTTTCAATTGCCACAAATTATCACAAAATCAGTATCTTAATAATTTTTATGGCTGCAGTCTGAACCGCAGAGTAAGAAATGACATAAGTTACTATGTATATTTTTCAAATTAGCAGCTTTTTAAATAAGGTAGGAAATGTATTGTTGGTGAGCCTCCGTTTATTATTACTCTACATACAAATTCAATTAGAAACTTTAAATTAGCCCTGCAGAAAATCACAGTCAAAGCATGAAAACGAAATTCTTGAAACCCTGAGATTGTGAGACATAAAAAAAATAGTCGGAGAAAACCCTCAACTAATTATACTGAGTGAGAGGAAATTAGATGCAGTCAAAGTGGATGTAACCGAACGCAACTTTGTGCAAACATTCGTTGAATGATAAACAAACCCGCCATTACTGGCTAATTATGTCGTGGCTCGCTGTCGGTTGTAAATGAGGGCTGAACACACCCACAGCACTCGCTGAACACACCCGACACACACACAAACCGATTACCGGTCGCAGTTACCGGTAACGCCAGGTATAGTCGCGTGCGGAAATTATTGAACAACCGTGTCAACTATTCGTTGCTGATACAATACCAATAAGTTAATAGATAAGCACGTTTCTTTTCCTCCTTTTTTCTCAGATCTTTCATCGTAGGGGAAAACTGTGCATATTGTTATAAAAGTATTGTCCTGTAGATGAGCAGAATTGCATTTTAATTCACATAGGTCCACAGGGCCCGATGAGCCCCTAGAGGCTTTTTTTGCAATGTTAATCTTATGCAATAAGGATAACTTATGGATAGCTGTTGTAATGGAAATTGCTAGCAAATCAGGAAGAAGTTTTGAAATGTTTTAACGAAAATTGACCCTGACACAATACCGTACATCGTACCGATATTTTCTTTGCTGTTTCACAAAAAAAAGTCTCTAGAGCGCTCGCCCCGACGTTCGGGATGGTGTCCGGGTCCAGTGACACACTACCGGACTTGCGCATTAGGTCCGGTACAATCACCAGTCCAATGTACGGTCCGGAGAAAAGTCCGGTCGTTTTTCTCCCAGCTGGGCAGTGGGCAGCACACGTGGATCAGTTAAGCCTGTACAGGTCCAATACAGATTTGGACCCGGTCACAGGACCGGGGCAGCAGGCACGTCCCTGCTCCCTCGTCCCTGGTCCCTGGTCCCTGGGCTCTTGTCCCTGGTCCCTGGGCTCTTGTCCCTGGTCCCTGGGCTCTTGTCCCTGGGCCCTGGCCCTGGGCCCTGGGCCCTGGGCCCTGGGCCCTGGTCCCTCGTCCCTGGTCACTGGTCCCTGGGCTCTTGTCCCTGGCCCTGGTCCCTGGCCCCTGGCCCTTGTCCCTTGTCCCTGGTCCCTGGCCCTGGCCCCTTGTCCCTTGTCCCTGGTTCCCAGCCCTGAGCCCTGGTCCCTGGTCACTGGTCCTGGTTTAGTGATGTGGTTCGCACTGATAACCACTCGCCAACCTCCCACATTGGGCAACGATAGGAAGTATTATCCGTGTCCCATATTTTTAGCGGTTTAAACATGTTGAGACGTGTTGAAATTTATCTCTTTATAAAAATGTATACATTTAAATCAATAATTTCAACGAATAAAACTAAGTTTACCACAGTTCGCAATCTAAAATATAAAGTAGGTCTACATAAAAAAAATTTAAATAAAATATAAAAAAATACCATACATAAAATTCTATTATCGATCTATTCTTCAGAGCGAAGAAAATAAATCGTTAAAATGTCGAAAACTGATTTATTAATCAGTCAAAACAGAAACATAGACTACAAACAGAGCACTCTGGGGTCAGTAAAATTTTAATAATATAATTTCTATTGGTTTCAATTCTAACATAAAATTGCCACTCAGCTAACTCTACAAATGATTATGAAACCTTTGTCAATGCCTGTAGTCATTTCAGTTAAACACTCTAACTTTGAAATTACGATTAGTTTGCTATGCAAAACCACTCAATTATTATTCGCTTTGAACAGAAATACAGCCAATTACATGCAATCCAGTAGAGAGCAACATAAACAGCCTACCGGAGCAACATTCGGGGATCCACACACAAGGCCTATTTTGTTTCATTACAGAACTAATCTGAATTCATGGGAAACGCATTAACATCTCATCACATGCTGTGTAAACAGAAACAGTGGACCGAACGCGTGGAATTGCCTTGTAACTAGAACTGGATATCAAGAGCCGTTGTGTTTAGGATAATATGACAAACCCGTCACAAACTGTTCACTGCTGACTATATTTTGTTTATGTCTTTTTTTTATTAAGAGTCATCTTTACCTTTGGGCTAATATAGTAGTCGGCCATGTTAACCACATAGGGATTTCGGGCAAAACATGGTATTCTATTCCCCTGTTTCAGAAGCGTATTTTCTACAGATTTTCTTTAAACTTGGTGATCGTTTAGTTGAATAGTTATATTAGGTCCCTCATACCTTACAATTTTGAAAGGGTGAAAATATTCCTCAAATGTAACGTGGCAAAGTAACTCAATTGTAATTACTTTTAAGATTTTTTAATACCATTAACTGATATATCAGGTATGAGGGACCTCGAACCAACCTTAATCTACAAGAAAACATATATTTTACCAATAAATATTTAAAATAAGAGCTTTCGTAGTTGTCAAATGGAGAACTAATTATTTTCTAATTGCCTTGATTAAGAGCATCGAAAAGAAATTTTAGAGAGAGGGAAAATCAGCTATTGTTTTTCTCTTGCGCTGAATTAGAGGTTCAGAAAGAAGTTATTTTCGTTGATATCAGCTGTCATCAAAAAATTGCTACTTTCGATACGGAGTGATGAAAAAGTTATTAATTTTTTGTTCCAGGTAGATTAATAAGAAATCACTGTAACGGGAATTATAAATTAGAGATTTCCTCTATCTCAACGTCAATGTATTTGTCCGAACCTTCAACCAATAAAAGACCCACCAAGTGAACTTGACCTCTCAACAACATTTTAAAGCTAATAGTTGCATTAAATTACTGAAATTTATAAGAAAATTTACTACATAGTTATTTATTTCTAACGTTTATTCTAACAATATTGCAATGTCAAGTAAATAAATCATAAATAAATACTTTTGATTTACATATTATAGTAATACGAACTAATATCAATAGAACACACCTTATAAGTTCATGTACTGCGTTTTAGGTAAAATTTATTGACCTGATGAAAATGTTTTCTAAAATTGTTGTGGTTATCTTTATTAACTGTTGTATGTTACAATATGTATAGGAATCGTAAGTATATAATTTTATATCTACATAGGAAAAACAGGCAAGCACGAAACTGGTCCCCTTTATTCTATAAGTTTTGTGCATCTTTGGGAAATTCGCACATACCAGTACAAAAGGGAGTGTCTTGCAGATAACCAAAGACCCACTATAATTTACATTGGACCCCAGGTCTAAGCCTTACAGCCTTTCAAAATTTCAATGTTAATTTTATGGAAGAGCAGCAATTGATTGAATAGTTATATTTTCACAGCCAACATATACAAATGCTAGCCAAACAGGTGTTTCAGGTACAGTATACCGTCTTTTAAATGTGTTGTGTCTAGATCAAATGAGTTTTTGGTCGAATGTCGACCAGGGGCGGTCTCTATCCCCCTCAATCCCCGGTAGGAGCTCACGTTGGAGCGAGTGTTGTTGACGGTGTAGGGACCCGGAGTGGACGGACGTTCCACGGGTGGACCGCAATAATCTCACCCCTTACCCCCCCCCCTCCCCCCCACCATGACACAATCCTCCCTCCCCTCAAACCAGGGGTAGATAAGCCCAATTACAGGAGACCTTCGGATTGTACCTTGAACGTTAATTTACCGCTCGCGGTTCGTGAAAGAAAAACTTGTAATCGACTTTCTTCACATTTTGCTACTAATGCCATATTTAAAAATCACTTCTTTGTTTTACGTGAAAACTACTAAATTATAAAACATATAGTATAATTAATTAATTAAATTCATATAAATATCGTATGGCTTCTAGTGGTTCTACTCAACTAAAGGACCTGCCTTTTTTAATTAATCAAATACGCAGTTTACTGGAATATAAAACCTAATTATGTTGTATAATTGTTAAGGATTAATTTGCAAATAACTTGTTTATAAATATTCAATTGTTGTAGGATGATATTGCGTAAAAATATAGGTTACTCACTATAGCCTATCACAATTCTTTACCATAGAGAAAAATATAACATTGAAAATATTAAAGTTAATGGCCTACTCCTATAGGCTCTAGAGGAACTATCACTAAATTATTTTAAATCTTGGAAACATTTTGGAATTTAAACAACATTTCACTAACAATAATAAAACATTCAATGGTAATTTTACGAAACCATAAACACAATATGAACTAAAAAATCTAAAGATTTAACTTTTACTTTGTATTTTAGTAACCTCTGTACAGCAGGATTCACGTGAAAGAAGGCGAAGGTAATATAAAATCTTAAAAAAATTAATAAACTTTATAACATATAATATTAAAAAATAAAAATAAAATTTCCTTAAATGTCATGAGACCAGCAGAACTAGAAAGCACCAGGGTATAAATCCTTTCCTTCAATCGGTTTTTTAGCCAACCACAAGTCATCTTTATATTATGTTTAATTAAAAGACAATTTTACTACATTAAGTCATACAATTTATTATTCCCGTCAAAAACATCTATAAATTTACCTCCATCATCCTCATAAATGTTTGAATTCTTTAATTCACCTAACCGTTAATGATCGCATGCGAATGAGAACGACGATAAAGTCAAGAGAAAATCTGTGTGACTACTTTTTGTAGGCGTGGCCGTCCATAACCAGTACATTTTGACATGTTTACTTGTTTACCAAATTATGTTTGGTCGTAGAAAAAGTAGTGTAGGTTATGCAACGATTGTGTTCAGGATTTAAGTAGAAGATTTTAAGACATTTAGAACTTATAGTGAGATCTTGCATGTCGCTCGTGGCTCACACCTTCACAAGACAATGAAGTAGTAGTTCATAAACTACTATTTATAGCAAAACAATCTTAAAATTGATTGACAAGAAGATAGGCTACCAAAAGCACCAACTTTAAAACTCATTGCTGGTTGACAAATAAACAATTTATTTCTTACGTCCTCGCCTAAAATCAAGCAAAAAATCTAATTGTGTCAACAATCGATTGACTATGCTAATGTTTGAAGACTGATACCGTGCATGATCTGGGTGCTGAGCCTATCTTGTGCCACTCCATCAGTAACAAGGCCATCTCCACTATGTTCCGCAGGCTGCCCAATCGGTGTAGGAAGTCCGTAGTAACATCGTACCCGATATCACCCAAGGTCTACTATGCCCAGGGCCGGAAAAGACTATGATAACGCGTATCGAGCTCCGCCACGCCAGGGCGATACGTCATGAACACTCCAGGGCTACCAACGGCTATCTGTGTCACGTACTTGCGAAATTAGCCCGATAAAACGAACCCGAGCTCCTTGCCCTTGGACCCCCGGTCCGAGCTTGTAGTTGTTATCTCGGCCACTTCAGTAGCGGTAAGGTTCACTGGCCGAGGGAAGCGGTGGTAAACTGCGAGGCCAGCTACGTGACATCTTGGCTGGCTGCCTTCCCCTTACACTTGCTCCCTCCAGACCATCTATGTAATAAAAACGCAAAAAAGTAGCCTAACTCTTCTTTAGAATTCAAAACTTGTTTTAAAATTTAGTGCCTAGAAATTAATAAAAACCATACGATACAGTACTTCCATTCGCAACAAAAGTTTTCTTGATGCACGTGGCAAGGTTAAGGGTACGAACAGAACGAGTGGGTCGCGGTGGAGGTGTAGGTCGCGGTCGCGGTCGCCGTCGACATCCATGTAAATCAAACACATTGTAGTTAACGAGGCCTTGCATAACGAGTAAGTCGCGGTGGAGGTGACTCGCGATGTCATCCAGGAGGTTTACAGCGATGCTTTTAAAAATCAAAATCATTTGATTTACATGGATGCTTACCTCGCGGTTTACCTGGATGCTTCGTTGTGATTGGTTCGTTTGGGGGGTGATGTTGTTCGCGTCCGCAGCATTCCATTAAAGCTGCACGTACTTCCCGGGTTGTGCTAAACGAACAACAAATTTTGGCAGCTGAACTATTACGCAAGTGATCTCTCAGCTATGCCAGCTGTCATACCAAATCCTAACGGCCCGATCCCGGGCCACTATTAAATGTACTGACGCAGGTGCTTTGAACTGCAGAACATATTTTATTTATTTTATTATTATTTAAGATAGTAGCTGGCTATAATAACCATCCGATATATATATACATATTGGTTCGTTTAAAGTCGAGCGTCCCCCGTCGCGTACGCTTGAACCTTTCCCACCCCTCAAGGTAACCACAAACCAGTTATTATATTGTGATTCTCTGTTAACTTAATTGTTATACTTAATTTAATTTTCAGTTCTCCATCCTGTAATAGTAATAGCAACCCAAAATACATGTAAATACGAGGTATGCCATAAGTGTAACTCTTATTTAGATTTAAGGTTAAAATAGTTTTATTTGACATCAAAATTAAATTAATTTTAATAATTATTAATTTATTAGCTATATCGGGGATTGTGCAGATTGTAAATTTTCAAGAGTATTTAATCTTCAAAGGCAATCTTTATGGATCTTAGCAAAGATAGGCAGAAGAGAATCGTGCAGATCAGCTTTTCGTGGTTTAAACATTTTAACACTAGCTAGTCTGTATATTTATCAAACAATTAATCGTTTTCTAACAAAATGTGACTCAAAATTTGGCACAAATTTTCATAACTATGATACACGAAATAAAAATTGATTTAGATCTGATTTTAACAGACTTCAAATTTACCATAAATTACCATGTTATGCGGGAGCTAAACCTTTTAATAATCTCCTTGATGAAATTAGACCTATCAATGATAACAAACTATTTTGGAAATATCTTTGAGAATATTTGATAACTAATGCCTTTTACATTGTGTGGTAGAGTGTATAAACAAAAACCATGCAAACACTTAAAGTAATAGTCTTTTAATAAATAAATGCACTTTGCCACAATGTATCATTTGGGTTTATAATAACCTGGTGGCCCTTTCTTTTAATTATTGTACTGGTAGTCAACACAATATGTAATTATTGTACATTACTAAAGAAATAAATCTGTTTTTACATATTGAACATTTACGGTAGTTATCAAAGTTGTACCTCTTATTAGATATCAACAAAATGTATAACATCTACGTATAACAACGTAAATATAGCCATTCCTGTAGTGGTAATCGCAAGTTATGACGCTATACTTTTCAAATTATAGGATTATTTATTTTATTTAATAAGCACGCTACACACATCACTCTCCAATGGTCTGAGCTGCACTGACAGCGCGGGTGACCTCCTCGCTATGTGCGGTCAACATCGACCGCGACCTAACTTGTGGCATCGACCGCGACCTACACCTCCACCTCGACCCACTCGTTCTGTTCGTACCCTAAATAAACGGCTTTTACTCATTATAGGAAGCTTTTTTCTGCAATAGTGAAACATTCATTGAAATTAGTGGAAAAATAAACCTTCATTCATTTTATTTTAACAAAATGGGTTTCCTACTAAAAAACTGTAATCATGTTTTTTTTCGGAATTTTTATGTTTATGATAAATTTCAAGAGTTCAATAAACAAAATACAGTATATTATCAATATCAACAATCAGACAATATGTGATACAATGTTAGATCAAAATAACTGATTTGGGGTCATTTTAAATTTCAATTTACCGTAAGAATCGCACTTGAATCATAACTGAGGTGCCCTAAAATGAATGATGACAGTAAAGTAGTGCTTAGCCTATGCATAAGAGAAAACTAGATTCCAATACAAAAAATATGAAGTCTTTAAGGGTTTTGGAGAACGTTTTTGCAAGCAGCCCATAAAAGGTTTTCAATGAAAACATACAAAATATTAGTTCCAATAGTGCTGATTTTGCTAGTCTATAAATTAAATTGAAGTCTATCGCTAAATTAATTTTCAAATGCTGATTTATAGATTTTTCCTACCATTGCATTGGCACACCTGTAAACCGTACCCAAAAGTTCATTCTGGTTTCCATTTAATTTCCGCTCTAGAGCGGCATATTAATTCCTGCACGCTAAATCAAATAACAATGGTTAGCTGTTGTTACAAACAATGTCACAACTGTTCGTCATTATTGTAGTTTAGTTTTTGTTTTTTTTTTTTAGGTTATGTTTGATAGTTAACAGTGTGTTCCAACAGAACAAATCAAACGTAACCTAAATGAAATTTGGTATAAAATAAACATTTAATCAGTTGCAATTATGGTAGTAGGAAATATCTTGTATGTTTGTACAAGCAATAGGCCTAATCAAAAATCATTGCCGCTCTCTAAATTTTATCGACGCTTAAGATATAACAAATAAAGATATTAGGTTCGTTTCTCATCCTCATATGGATAAGACTGAGAGAACGTGACTATACCACATAACATTGATGGTGCGATGATGATGGTGATGATGACATCATGGTGCAAGTGTTTGATAAAACATTCCTGATGAATTGGAGTTCCAAGAAGTAGTCACACGATACACAGAGTAAACACCTTCCACTTGAACATCAAGTTACACAGAGCACGGATTGTTTGTCGACGATAACATACCTCAACAATGTACCGCGTCTCCCACTATAACTACAGTACAAAGGTAGTCATGAAGTGATCACACTGGCTCGGAGCGCAGTAGTTATTTATGATTAAAATATTTAAATGTAACTAATGTTTATTGATCAAAATTTGTTTATTCTAACGGTTCTTTAATTTTACATAATTATAAATATTATTATACTTTTTAATAAGAAATACATGGGTCTTGAATCAATGCAAAGGAAAAACAAATAGTGCACGAAGAGAAATATAGGCACAAGAATGAATTATGAAATATTACATCGTGTTAATAAATAAAACATGGAAATGGCTTAGACATTGTTTAGGCAGACACGATGAAAATCAAGAGCAAGTTAAAGATAGCAGTTTAGAAAGAGCAATTTTTGCAGTTTAACACAATGTTATAGCCGGTTACACAAAACATATTTTACTACGTTTTAAAACGATTTATGCTACAATATGATTGAAACTAAATTTCACTGAATATTTGCGTATTTTTTATTGATATATAAGTACATTACAAAAAATGGAAAATGTACTTATTTGAATGCATAACATACTCAATCTTAAGTATGGTAATGGTAAGGTAGGTCCATTTTCAAAATATAAAATGATATTTCACAAATTATATTAAAATGCAAATATAATGTTATTTCGTAAAAAATTTTGAAAATTTAAATAATTGAAGGGACGTTATCTTCTTATCTCATTAAAACAAACTCTATATGGCCAATTTTTTTCGTTGTCATTTTTTATATATGGTTTTCGGCCACAAGAAATAGATTGGAGCTGGGCCCCAAGACTAGGAAAAACCTTTTTTTTTGCAGCACTAAATTCAGCTGAATAATAACAAACATCGATGGCAGCGACTATGGTGCCGTGTACACCAACTTCCAAATTTTTGCCTCAAACTAAATGCATTGGATGAGAGGTTTATTCACGTTAGTGTACATAATCAATGGTAGTACAATGTCAGACAAGACTACATAACCTGACTACACTACAATATAGCTGGAAGCAATTTTATTTCAGACTCTTCAGTTGTGATGATCGCTGCAGGGCCGGTCTCCGTTGGACGTCGCCAAGTCGTGGCTGCCAGATGGTCTCGAGTGGTCATGGGTGGATGGGGACGGACCGACCTGGGGCGACAGCGGCAGGGGGTGGCAGTGGGCAGGGGGTAGCGGGGTTGAAATGGAGCTGTAAAGTGGTCGAGGAAAGGGCTGCGATCTAGTTTAATGTGATAATCACTATTGCATTGTTTAATGAGTTGGAACATCAAAACTGACAATGTTATCAAAAGAATTTTAAAACATGTATACTACTAAAAGGCAAATTATTAAACCTTTGGTAGAGTCTTCTTTACCGTAGGGCTCGTAACGCAGTTGGCTATGTTAACCTTACGGCTTTTGGGCAAAATATGGTTAACCCCGTTTCAGAAGCAGTTTTTCAACAGATTTTAATTAAATTTCGTAATATTTTTTTTAATCTTTACTTATCATAATCTACTATCTTACTAATTCACTATCTTACTTATAAAAGTGCTTACTCTTATAACTTATATGTTTAAATGTTGGAAAGAGAGCAAGCAACTTTTGTTGCCAATGGCAATATATAAATACAGTTTGAGTAAAAAAACAATTCTTTTGAGGATGAAAATAGTAGACCTATTTAATATATTTTCATCGAATATTTGAGGAAATACAAAGAAGTATAGAAGGTAGAAATGCGTTATATAAAATGACAGTAAAAAAGTGATTTATTTGAAATAAATGTTTTTTCAGTCTAAAAATCAGACGAGTGAAGGTATCTTTACCCTTTAGTACATATAAGTATCAAACTTCAAAATTTTAAGACCCAAAATTTAACTTATGCAATTTTTATACAAGAGTTAAATAAATAAAAACAATTAAAAACATTTTAATTCTTGCTGAGGAATACTGTAATACCATTTTTCAAACCAGACTTAATAGGCACTATTGAACATTTATAAGATATTTAATTGAATGGTAAAACATAAATATACTTTATTTTGCAGCATTTTAGTTGAACATTTTAATGCGTAGTATGTTAATGTCTTTACTTCTTACAAAAATGTGTAGTTTACAAAAATATGTAACCAATTTTTATTCAAATTATTACTAAGTTAGGGTTTTCAACCAAAATACGAGTATCAGCCAAACAGGAAATCACATGTATCCCTGACCTGCGCCAAGTAACTAGTCCGAGAGTTCTAATTCAACCTTTCACCACACACTAAGGATAAACGAAGAACATCGCCGATGTAAATCTCTCCAGCACATTCCAGCAGTACATAGGTGCTACTTCACAGCACATGGAAATGTAGTGCGGGACAAGGCAGTTTATTTGAGCTTCCAAAACGGCAGTTCGGTATAAGGTTATCGGACGGACGCAGGTGCAGGCAAGGCTCTGGCAGTCAGCCATACAGATGCATGTACGCCACTGACGACATCTAGCGCAGTTCACGGAAACTAACGCGGAATTGGCAAACTCAGCTGGCAAAATCAAGTTCAGTGCCACTCTTGCAATAGGAAAGTCACTGACTCTGAGCGACTGTGGTGGTGTGCCAATGCTTTCTTCTCGCGATCCAAGATTGGGGCCAGTAAAAATTACTAAAGTAATAAGTTGAACTTTTATCGACCCTGTTTCTTCCAACGAATCTTGAAGGGCGATTGAGAAACTTTAAATAAATATTACGACAAGGTTTAGTGGCGTAACAATTTAATTTAAAGGGTGAAACAATGGAACAATAAAACACAGATATGTGACAGCTGTGGAAGAGTCTCCAGCATCATAAAAAAGCGTTATCAGTTTTATCGCACGTGTTGGGATTCCCACGTGCTTTATCAAACCACGCAGCTTTGGACAAATTTATCAAATGTCATCCAAAACAACAGCAGGAAACAGGAACTTCAACAAAAACCAGTTTGATGATTTTAAAATCTCTTTATTTTATTTGATATAGCAAAAACAGCACATGTAGTCTAATAACGTTTATTAATAACGTTAACATTCCACAACATATTATTAGATCATTTCGCTGTTATTTGTTGGTAACTTACAGATTGGATTATATTAAATAACAGTCATTTATATTGATAGATAAAGTATTTGATAGAACACTATTAGCCACTTCAGGACATACAGTATATGTAATTTTCCTATTATAGATCTTTCATACTGTTACGGTCAGGGAGTTTTAATTCCTGCACCAGTTTGGTTTGATTTATTCGTTATCCAAATCACCTTGAAACGAAAATGTACTATTTTTGTTTTATTTATATTTTCATATTTCTATATTATGAATTTAGGTGTACAATAATATATTTATTTGATTATGTTGAAATTACTGAAAAGAATGTCCTAAGTAAACAAATCAGATTAATTAATTATGAGTTGAGTTTAAAAATATATTTGTAAAATAAACAACAATAAGTTCTGTACTTTCTATAAAAATAATTTACTCTGAAAGGAACCAGACTCCAATAAACTAAATGGGTAGTATTAAGCTAATATTTTAGTGAGCCTCGACGATGATTTAAAAGCGCACTTGAAGTAACAATCGCCTTTGAAGTTTTTGCTACCCGCCGTCTACAAATGAAGATAATACACGTTTCTCTTGACATACTTGTCTCAGTTCTCAATGTTCTCAATATGTTTATTATAATTATTCCTTGACACTATTTTTAAAAGAATTGTTATACATTAAAGAGCGGATACTATTTTTATACTTCTTAGTGGATTATTCTTCTTTAGTCCAAAGAGAGTACAGGGGTTAAAAATTGTTAATTTCTTGTGTTCTTTGAAATTAAAAACACATTATATCCCGCCATCTGTATACAGTTGATAAATACATATCCTGACAAAATACAGCTAAAAATACAGTGACAAATAGTATTGGAGTAATATTTTTGAAGTGATAGATTAATTTAGCACAAAATAATTATCTGTTTTTTCTAGTGCAATACTACATGGTAGTTTTTTCTGATTTTGGATATTAAAAACTGTAGAATAACAAATCTATAATATAAGAACATAAAATGAGCTTTAGCCCCTTACTAAAATACCAAATAAAAGATAACTAACTTACAATGGGGTTACATGTACAATGTTAATAAAAGAACTCTGGGTTTTTCAAAGTACGTAGCTTAATAACTTTAGAAGATAGCAAAATGTAGTTAATTTCTATCAACCCATTAGGTTATAAAGTTTACTCATACCTATTGGGGATGTTTTCATCAAAATTTGGCAGAGTAATTTTATTTTTATATAACTGTTTCTAATTGAACACCTTGAATGTTGTTGTTAATATTTCTTGTCTAGATAAAGCAATATAAAGAATTTAAGGATTTTTAACCATCTTTGTGTGAGTGTCATTGGCATTTTGGAACGTTTTGATCTGTAGGAAAGGTCCTAACTCTGGTATTTTTTATCGTCTTTCTACGCCGGTGGCAATAAAAAAATTTTACCTGATGATTATTGTACTTATCTCTTAGTTCATAGATATTATTTGTTTTATTTTTATGACGTGTTCAAATATGTATCTTAATTGAATAAAGATGACTTTGACTTATGACTTAATAATTTAACATTTTGACGGATAACAGACCAAACCCCGGTCTTGTTACTACTATCTGACTTCGACCAGTTACTAGATAGCATCATAAATTGATAGCCCGATGACAAATGGATCTGGTCTGAAATCGAACCTTTAAAAGCTTCTAAGGTTTCTCAGGATCGAACAGGCAACATTTGGATCATCAGTCGAGCAACATACACGCTAAAATCCAAAGAGTGAAATGGGTCGTCCTTTAGGTGGAAGAATTCAAAAAAATTCTTAAAGAGTGGAAATTTCACTCAAAATGAGCGTAGAAAAAATGTATTTTGAAAAGGATGAAATATACTTTTATTAAAAGAATGAAAATTCGATATAGTTCAGAGTGTCTGTATTTTACTTCCTAAAAGAACGGGTTTCGTTCTATTTCGGATGAATCCTGGAGTCACGTGACGTGCATGAGTGACTAGCCTCTCACAGCACAGGAGTAAGATTTTCCCTTCGCCATCTTCGTTATGATTATAGTGGTTGGTTAGTGGTTCAAGTGGTAAAGTGGTAAAAAGGAAGATTGAAGATTATATCCAATAAACGCGAACACTAGAGCCTATACCTTTACTTTGCTTTTAATAAGCACCAGTACAGTTCACACGTGTAGCCTAGAGCCTTATGGTGTTCACTGATAAACTACTCTCATGAGTTGGCCTATGCCAATGTCTGTCTAATTAACTTATATAAATTATAACCCATGTTTATAATCTTACTATCAATTGTCAATAACTAGCTTGATGAGCCAAGCCAAGAATTATACAAGGGTCCGTAAACCACCTAATTTGGAAAGATTCGTTAGGTTAGGTTTAACGAAAAAAGTCTTTTTATGAAAGAATATTAGTTCTTCATTTAGTGAAAAGTCACTCTTTTGAGTAGTTACTTCCACTCCTTTAAAAATTAAAATCATTTCTTTTAGGATTGATTTTCACTCAAATTTGGACGAAAACATTCACTCTTTTGGTGGGTGATCAAAGTTTCTCTTTTGAGGTAGTGAATTTTCACTCTGAAAGAGTGGCTCAATTTCAACTCTTTAGAAAAGTGGTGAAATGACTCAACAAGAGTGAAAATATCTCCTTTCCATTTTACAGTGTACCATCACTCAACTATCCTGCCAGTCTTGTTATTATACAGTATATAATAAGTCATGGGTCTTGTATGATCATCAATTATAACTAATTATAATGTTTCGTATAATCTTCAAATGATAAAACCATAAATCGTGTATTTCACTGTAAAGAACCTATGTACTCATATTTTTTTACAATCTTTTGCTGTTTTCAACACTAGCCTATTGAGTAGAACCATAGATGTTCATCCATGGTAGAACTGCTGATGTAATACAAATATGTAATGACTAATTTCATCATCCAACACTTAAATTGATTTGTATCGACTTCAACTTAGATTGGTATCATTATGTTAAAATAAGTTGGGATATTAATATACTGCAGATTTCTGCACATACATTGGATCGGCGGATGCAGCGTTTGCCAGTTAGTGCAGTGTCGTTTTCCCTGCAGTTTCTCCAAGTGTCATTTGGGTGGCTTCTCGCCAGCTTCTTTGCGTCTCATTGCAAGAATGTACTTGTGCAACGGAGATGAGTAAATATTTGTACATTATAGCCCGAGCGTGTGACTCAAGATGGCGTTTATTTGCATACATTGTCCTATGAGGTGGTTCTTTCTCTGTAGATTATCTGGACGAAGAGATGGTCATCACCTCCTAAATTGTTGGTTGACAAGACCGCATGACCTACGGCCAATTATTTCCACGTGTAGTCAACACAACATATCTAAGTTGCCAAAAAAACTATATTTGTCTTTGAGAATCTAAATTGTAATGTTTAAAGAAACACATACAAATTTAGAGCACATACAACTGGTTGATTTGCAATTACCTGTTTTTATTTAGTTTAATCTGAAATTAGTCAAAATAGAACATTAGACAAATAAATTAAATAAAGCAACATGTTAGAAGATAGTTAAAATATTAGTACCACAGATATGTAAGAAATATTGGAAAGATTGTGCATTTGATAATAGAGATCTAAATTTTGGTGCACAAATACTACATGTTCAAAGGCTTAAATTTAGATCTTAGATTTTTCATGTATGGGGTTTTAAAAGGTTTCAAATAGGGGTTTTCCATTTTTACCATAAATTCTTTTAATTACATAATTTTCAGTTACATATCATGAAATAGCTAAAAAAATAAACAATTTAGTATTTTTAACTGATTATCTTGAGCTGTTGCAGAGTAAATTCAAAAAGAAAATCTTATATGATCCGATGTATCGATATTTGAGCCGATGTGATACATCGATTGTATAGATCTATTTTTTTCATTCGATAGTATTTTACTCCCTATGGAAATAATACCAATCGAATAAAAAGTTAATTGATGTATCGCATCTGATCAAATATCGATGTATCGGATTAGTTCAGATTTTCTTTTTGAATTTACTCCACAACTACTCAGGATAATTTAACGGCGATTGAAAATACTAACTTTTTTGAGTTCTCACTATTCGAAATTCAAAAATATGTAATGTTTATAATGATATGTGAAAAATTGGAAACCCCCACATGAAACCCCATAACACGGTTGTGTCTTATTTGCGGACAAGGGCAAAACCTTCCAAATTGCGGACAACCCAAAAATGTAGTGGAATACACTAATTAGATTTGTCCAGTTTGCGTACACATATTTTAATCCTGTCATAAAAACCATTTACCCAAGGAAGCAGGTAGTAAACGCACACTGTAGGTGTTTGTGTTATTATAATTTTTATTTCATGTTGTTTACATGACGCATATTGAAAAAATTAACAAAAACGAAAAAGAAAAAAAATTAAAAAATCTAATAATTGTTAGGCCTACTAGTAAGTGCCAAGGTTACTTAAATGTATATACAATCTTTAATTTTCTTAGTTTCTCTTTATCAAGAAAATTCGTCCTAACCTAACCTATTAAAAATATGTAAGTGGCTTGGCAATCTCAGAAGGGGAAAAATTTACATCATGCACCGAGACCTGTCCGCAAACTGGAATCCTCCCACCCCAAGGGCCTTGTTTACCCCCCTCGTAAAACCAGACATGTCCGCAAACTGGACTGTCCGCAAATAGGACTGTCCGCAAATAGGACTGTCCGCAAATAGGACTGTCCGCAAATAGGAGGACACCCATAACACTCCATACATGAAAAATCTAAGATAGCTACCTATCTAAGTTAAGCCTTTGTTTATGTGGTGTGTGCATTCTAACTTTGTTAAGTCTATCATCGAACACACAATCTTTTTACATACCTTCCGGACTATAGATGTCGTTAAATTTTCTAGTTGCTTATGTTCTTCGAAAAATATAGTATGAAATCTAAAGGTAATTCTACAATCAGGCTCCAAAAGTGCCTTAGAAACTTGAGTTATGCCACACATTTTTCTGTATACATTAATACCTATTAGCATCTCCAAATAATTAGATTTTCTATAATGATATTTTTATCTACAAGTAAACGTTCTATGTTCCTGCAAAGGAGACCATATGCATCTACTGTATATGTGAAATTCAGGGATGTTCACCCTAAATATATAATTATCCCAAAGGAAAATATAACATAGGCTACATCAAGAGTCAGAAAAAATCTGCACGGTCAACAATTCCAAGAATCAATCGATTTTGTGTAAATTACAAACAGGGTCTCTGAAAACCACTCTATTGAATAAAACAAAATCCAATCAACCAGACATGTGGTATCATTCCGCGCAGCAACCTATCAACAATTGATTAAATCCTGTGCAACCAGCAATGGACCTGCAAGCCTACAAAAAATGCCTACACTCTAATTAAAATCAGGAATAAATTATTACGTTTGGATTGTTTTATTAATGCTAATTCAAACTGCATTTTACATATTAAGGTAGTAAAAAATGCAGCTTACTCAGTACAAACAAAGCCATTTCATTGATGATTCTTCTATCGGTTAACAAACCTCACTCACTTTCAAATACAAATAAATATTGTAAATCAAAATAAAAAATAACACAAGTCAGAACGTAAAATATTTTATATCCTTTTTTAATTCAACTCGAAGCATTAGATTTGCAATTTTATCAGTATTCAGTAGGGTAGATCATCATCCCATTCCACAATCATGAAGGTTTTCATTTTTAGAAACATTAATAATAGTTCTACACAGTATGATCACAATAACGTCGAATATCTCAACCTAAGTACCGTCCAGAAGAATCTTAAAATATGACATAGTCGGGGGTCAATTTTCATTTTAAAAAGAAAAAAATATATAGCAGTTTAAAAAGAACTTCCCCGTAGGTACTCGTGTTAAGGTAATAGGTGTAAAGTGTTATCACTGGACTTTGTGTATTGGTTACAACGAGAAATAAAGATTTCTGTCTTAGTTTATTTCCTAACAATCATGATTCAACATTTAAAAATCAATAATACTTTTTTTCGCCAGGCCCGAGGCAATTACTGAATTAGACTTCAATTTAATCCAGAATCTGTCCTGATGCCCATAGGGTGGTAGCACTCTGTGAGAACATGTTAAAATATATATCACCATTATCTCAAAGAGACAATTTTATCTTGTATTCAAACTGTTTTAATTTGTGGTAAAGATTATAGTATTTATATATTTTTAAATTTGCTGAATTTATTTTTTTGCCACATGCACGAAAGCTGGTGCCGGTACCCTAAATATGGGCTAAAAAAGTTAATAAAATCAATAAATGCACAAAGAACAACGAACAGTATAGAACAATGTATTCATATTTGTAAACGTATTTCGTGGAAAAATCAGCTTTATTTTATCTTATAAATGTTAAGATACTAAGAAAGCTTAGGCTACCCTAAATATGTTAAAGTAAAGAAAGTGAGCCAAAATATTCTTCCAGTTAAACCAATTCCATTATTTTCCAAAGTTGTATATTTCCCTGAAAGGAACCAGACTCTAATAAAGCAAATGGGGCTCCTAACCTAATATTTTCAGAGATGCTGGGCCATGATTTAAGGCCGTACTTAGAGTGGAGTCGCCACTTTATACTGGAACTGGGGACGGACAACTCCATGATTGGCTGCTTTCCTTGGAATAGAAACATCTCCTTCATAGCTTGTGGAAATTGTTAGAAATTATGGACCAAGTTGGCACTTAAAGTTTTAAAATAAACTCTATGTTTGCAATGGTAAAAGCGACGCAATTTAAAATCTCATGATGTTGGATTGATTTCAAATTAAAAAAAAAATGCTGTGTTGTTTGGCTTTTTTAGGATCTAATTTATTAACTTTTGCAACACTAACATATATATTTAAGTCACCCACCATCTTAAATTTTCATTCCCATAAAACCAATGTTAAGTTTGAAACGTCATAATATTGCTAAAAAAGATTCATCTTTTGACATTTTAAAGTAACTATTAATACTTATGAGACTATAAAATCAAAAGTTTTATATCATTACGAATAGACACTACTCTATGGATCTCTATGTAATGATCACAATCATTACATTCACTCTTCAGTCATACTGACCTTAAAATACACTACACTCCATAAAGTGCGTCGGTCTTTCAAAGAAAGTTTGTATACGTATATTTTATAAGTTTTATATAGAGTCGTATATTGTTGATTGTAGATGCTTGTTTCCACCAACAAAACCACACGACTAATCCGACCTACATAACAGTCATCTTACTCAGGTTGCTTTGACACGGCGATCCCTTTGTTCAAATGTTGTTGAATTGTTGTAATTGTGCTCTGATATTCGATCTATTTCTAGATGGAATTGCTACAAAGTGTTTGTGAAACAGTTCACTCAGATGGTTTGGGTTTCCCTTTTAATTAGTTTTGAAAGAGGAAAACTTTCTCTTTTATTGATTTACGTATTGACTTTCATAAATAAACATGTTAGACATTTTTTATTCAATACTTCTGCTGTCTCTTAGAGAAGCAAATAGTGCTTTCAACGTTAACCATTTCACACTGATATTATTACAACTTTATTACTATAATGTTTGCAACCACCTGGATATATTTCGCGGTGTTTTGATTTTCCATTTGGGACCTTAATTTTCCATTAATACATTGTAAAGTAATTTGTGACTTTTTCCATAAGGTTCAAGAAAATAATCCGATGAGAGTTGATGCATTGTTGCCAAACCTATATAGGCCTAAACATATCCATAAACATATTTGTGAACTGCATTTCACCTAGGAAACACAACCAAGTGACAACATTGAGAGAGCGAGAGGGCTTGAGGGGAACACAACTGTTTAGGCCTAAATATCCATCGGACTATTTTCGTAAACCTTAATTTAACCCAAAACTTGCCAAATTACCAGTTTTCAGTGAATTATTTACATTTTCTACCGACTGTTATTTGCTTCAAAAGCTTACCGGAAGAGTGCCAAAAAAGAAAACTAATTCATTTTAGCGACTCATATCAAATTAGCAAGGGAAAAACCGAGAAGGCAAAAATAAAAATCATTAGCCACCAAATGTAATTGTTATGCTTTGATATTTCGGGGGTTAATCCCACTAAAAGCAGCCACCTCGCAGAGGATAACTCACGTGGCGCGGCGTCCCGTGTCAAATTATAGCCGCACCGAGCTGTCATCACTCCGAAATTGGTTAATCTTCACATTTCCGCGGAGCTCAAATTACATTTATTTGATAAGTACGAAATGCTCGCATTCTAAAATTGAGGTTTCTTCCTTAGTCGGTTATTCTGATTGAGTTGTCATTGACATTATCATAGATTTTATATTTAACAATGTTAATTGTTTTCAAGATGCATGACCAATTTTATTTAAAAATTTTCACAATAATTATCTTATGATGTATCACACCTCAGACGTGTCTTACATTTTAATAAAAAGTACTGCAATGGGTTTTACACTATTTAAAGGATGGCAAAGAAAAATTTATTCTACTAAATTTGATCAAGTAAATTTCCTCTCTCATTAACTTTAATCTCATGATAGCTTAATCATGTATTTACATTACAGGGGATATCATATTTCATTAGTATTACATTCTCATATAGGCCTAATTTGTATCATAGTCTTAGGGCCTACCTTCCTTTGCAACTTATAGTGTTAAATTTTACTAAAACTACCAATTCTTTATCAAAGTTTTGCCAAAACGGTATTCGATGTAAGTACTTACATGTATTATTTTTAACGAGAGCATAAATATTACAAGTATAATTTTACTCAAAGCAGCATAATTAAATTAAAAGATGGTGGTTTCAAATTGTGACATTTTAAGAGTCCTACGGGTAATTTTGGCTACAAGTTTTTCAGAGAGCGAAAACAAGTGTAGACGAGAGAAAGACTCTTTACGAAGGAGAATATTACAACCCATAACCCAGACTGTAAACGTGGTGTGGCCGTCTAGACAGAGGGTAATTAGTAGACGGCCTGAAAATGAGATTGAACATTGTAAGCTTTAATTTGTATGTTGTAAAACCAGTTTAAAATGATTTTTTTTCTTCAATTAACGATTATATTTAAAATAAATTTTCATCAGTCTATTTTAGCTAGCGTTATCAAAAAGATCTTATCATATATCCCGTGCAAACTAAACTGAGATAAGGTTTGCCAAGTTTTTCTCAAAATATTTTTCAATTAGACAGTTCCTTCTTTTTTAAGATGTATTTTTTTCGTTACAGCTCCCATAATACATTTTATTTTATGCTCTCAAGTCCCAGTACTCTCACGCTCACTGCAAATCCACGATTTTAATTATAGTTACGGTTACGTACAGTTCGACTTATGAGTTTCATAGTAGGCCTAAATATTAGTTAAATTCATCTTAAAATTTAATGTACAGTTCAGTCTTGTAAGGTAATATTGATTTCTATTTGGTTTATAGAGGCAAAATGTAACCGTAATATTAATTTGAAATGTGTGCAGTTAACTTTTTACTTATGCAGATTTTTTATATTTCATGTCATTGAGATTCGAGGGTTGGCGAGAGTGGTCTGTGCTGTACATCCTCTTCCACGCGGTATATTCCAGATCCCAAGTCGGCAAGACCTCGCTTCGGTCCCACAGGAGTATGGCAACGTCAAGGCCCCGGCGCTAGGTCCTCCGCCTTCAACCTTGTACACGGACAGCTGTCCCTTCTCCACTATTATACGTATCTCGGATCTTCGCTCTGACCCTATCTCAGATCACGACAGGCCAAAATGTTACCTGACACTGTCAAACCTTCTATTTGTCAATGGCATCGTTTGTTTACGCTCTAATTCTTGTTGGTAAACATTTAGAATGGGTTGTCATGCACGTGAAAGGGACTTTGTCATAGGCATTATCAAATAACGTGTTTGTTACTGTTGGACATTGTTAAAATGTAATCGATTTGTGAACTATTTTAAAACTACAAGCATTAGGCCTTAAACAAACAGAAAAATTAATCTGCTTAAGATAGATGAGTGCACAATTCTTTTAACTTTTGCAATAAAATTGATTCATCTAAAACTTAGCTAAGTGCATGACCAAATCGTTGCCTTTTTACAGCATGTACAGCGAAGAATAGACCTATGTAAGTAAAGTTATAAAGATTAATCCCGGTACATTTTTTATCAAACAGTTTTACAGCATGTTTGGTTCGTACCTACTACTACAGTATAACTATTTTCCCTTAAGTTAGAATTAAGTTGGTATGGTAAACTCATCAAGTATAGGTAGTTCATGTTTATAAAAAAATATGAAAATTAATATGAAGTGTTGGCTGCTACATGTGTTGGGTGTTGCAATACTCAAACTGTAGGTGAGTTTCGAATTTATTTTTAAATCAAAATTAAATATTTTTTTGTTCATAGCGTTTTAAACAACTAGGTGAGTCCCATCGCCTATATTCTTTACGTCACTCACTATTACCATTCGTGGCTGTTAACCGCCGAGAGTTTTGTAAGCGGAGTTGCTAAACAGGCCGAATACTCTGAGAAGGCGACGCCGACATTGAAGCATTGTCCGCGTTCGCCACGGTCGCATAAAAGAACTACAAAACACAAAACGTTGCGTCGACCAAATCAACCAGAACGGTTTATTAACTTGCATTGTTTGCCGGCGACTTTCTTTATTGTAGAACGTCCACACACGTTAGCGAGGCTCGGGTAGCGAAGTGCCTGCAACTACGGAAAGACACGAGTCGTTTTTACCCGTACGAATCACCCGTATGTTATAACTTCGAAACACCCTTCTGCGAATTATAAAAACTCTTCCGAGAAGCGCACGAAGCGCGGTGTCTCTGTCGGACGCAGGTTTTTATTGAAAAACATATCTTTTAACGATCAATTTAGCCGCAAGAACAAATAACATCGGCGGGCGAGCGACGCATTTGTAACACTTATGGCGCATTAGGACGATGAAAAATATGACGACATTTTAGTCGGTGTCATATGTTGGGACATAATTAGAGCGGCGGCTCGACGATGAATCAAGTTTTATTGATGTAGCGGCCCCGACCCCCCCCCCCTCATCAGCGTACGTACCCCCTACCAGTAGCACATTATCGTATTGCAACACCCTATACCTGGGCCCACGTGTCTTTTTATACGTGATACTACAGCTGATGCTTTCCAAATTAATGGCTTCATATTTCAACCCTGAATGTTAATGTTTGCGAGGTAACTTGAAATATTTCCCGATCGTTTTTACTTCTACCCCCTCATCCCTCTCTGCGAGGGAGGATTGTGCAATACTGGTATTTAGTATTTAGATTTACTTAATGATACTATGGGAAAACTTTGTAGGTATAAATTCTTCTTCTGCTCCTCTAGTGGAATGCAATTATTATGTATGTATGGAAAGCATTTTTCTCACCCAATAAATAGCCGTAAACATATGGCTGGGGCTTTTAATTCTCAAACGTCAAACAAACGGGATATCAGCGGTTCGTGGCAAAATATAAATTTAAAAAATCTGGTATTTTAAAAGTAATTATATTTATTTTGGAAAATAAGAGTTGACATGTAGTATTAGAAATTAAAAGTATTCAAAAAGTGTAAGTATTCGTTTTTTTTAGCCATGATTGGAATAATTAACTGCATACATGTATTATTTTCAACCTATTCTATGTGATTTACATGATTGTCTCAATATTTGTCTAAACAATTTTTATCCTCAATTATATTGCTCTCTTCTGATATATATAATGAATATTTACACAACACTTCAAACTAGATTTAATCTTTTGTTAATATTATGTAAATATTTAACAGTATTTTAATACTCTCACATAACATGTGTGGTCGCTTAAATATAGTTTGTTGCAAACTTAACACACAGTAAAATACTTGAACTCCGCAAGTTGTTATGATACATTTTACCATATTTTTGAGCCGTGAGCTTATGAATCAAACCCATTTCTTAATTTTATTTCCCTTCACAATTGCATAGTCCAATTTAGTTTTCAAACCTTAAATCGTCATGAATCTTAAGAGTCCGCTTATTTTGTTCCCGAATACATTCTTAAAAAACCGTTACCCTACGTATTCCCATCAAACTTAAACTCGTTTTCGTGTAAATTTACTCATAATTAAAATCCCTTTCACAAAAAAACAATACGCAAGGAGTAAAACAATGAGGGTCATTGATACTTCCATCAGTACACACCTACAGATGAAAAAAACTCTTACAAAGTTATCACCAAAGCCAACATTCCCCTAATTAAGTTATTCACCAATACCAGTTATGCGGAGCGCCAAACAGATTCACTAATGGTGGCAGACTCGCGCCGGACTACCGCCGGGCGCTATGCGCGGGCCATTACTATTCACAAACACACACGCACTCGCGCGCGCGTACGGTAATTGCCATGGGCCTATAATTAGCCTGTTGTGCACCACTGTAATGCGCGCTTTGGTAGCTTTCAGCGGGAACGCCTGCTATTGTTTTCGAAACACAAGGCGAGCGGAATTACCGGTCCAGCCGACAGGTTATTACGAATTGAATCTGATTTTCGGACTCTTCCGTTCCGGCTTACCCGAGCGGGTTGTTGGTGGGAAACGGTAAAATTGTGCTAGAGGATTAATTTGTACTTTATTTATTAGTTTTCTAGTCCTAGTTAACGAAACACATTAATTGTCGTTGTACATTGTAACTGAAATGTTGAATACATCCGTTTAAACAATGTACACTCATTATAAACTTTTCTCATATTTCATATTTTATTCCTAGTAGGATTCCACCAAACAATTCATGAATAAATTTACTGTGCGTGTCTTTGTATTAAATTATTTATTTATATTTTAAACTTTGACAACATCAAAAGACTTAATGAATTAAATTTTTATATTATCAACCATCCCTGAGTTCCGAAAAATGTGTAGAATTTTCAACTGGTCTGAACTGTTGACTATGAAGGTATGTACACCTATATTTAACTAGTCCAATTTTTCTCAACCAGAATAAAATAAAAATTAAAATACTTTTTTATGAATGGAGTTCAATTACTCTGTAGGAGACATTCTTATATGTCTTTGACCTTTTATGTTTGGTTAAAAGCTAAACTTATTTACGAGAATGAACTTATTATATTGAATGTCGTATGACGTTTCATTCATTATCAATTACATTGGTGCATATGTTCAATTCATTTATTATCTTACAGCAATAAAGTTTCGTATTGATAATTAATAATATTGAGATTCTTGTTGAATAGATATTTATATATCAATACTGTTTCGATTTGACTTGATTTGGTTATGTCGACTAATTTCGTTATTCATTTTAAATAAAAACTAAGCAGCTTAAAACCATTTAAAACTCAATATCAATATGAAGTTCTCAACCGAAATTCTGCACAATTGTAGCATAAAAACCATCGCTTAGTTAGAGTGCATTAGAGAAACTGTCCAACAATACTCCAAAGCAGATAAAAACTAATTATTCATACAAAAACTGACACAATGCAAGCTAATAAAATAATAATAAAACCAGGGGTGGATAGAAATGCGCGAACATGTCTGTAGTGATGAGTAGTAGCAGGAGAGATGCAGGGGATGAAAGTTGTAAGCGTTGTCTGTTTATCCCATATTGTGGAGAAGGGTTATAAGTAGCCCAGCGCAAGTGCTATTGTCAGTAGAACCGCATCAGCTACAGTTCGCTACTGCAATGTTCTCGTTATCCTCTCCACTCTCTATTGTCTGATAAGAGTTTTTCGCAATTATTTCCCCGTTTCGATCGTCAATTAGGGCTTACAACTTTTGTTTGAACGATCGTCAATGAACGCCCCTCTCGGAAGGTGATTAGGTTATTATCCTAAACTTTTATGTCGGGTCGGACAATGGGTTTGGTGAAAGTTTAATGTTCGTTCTCATTTACCTTAATATTAAGAGTCTTCATCACCCCTGCAAAAAGTGTCGAAAACATGCGTTCGTAGTCCCCTGTTTCGGACGACATTTTTTAGCCGATTTAATTGAAAGTGGTCTTAAACTGTTCAGGAAGAGTGCCCGCGTGTTTCTATTACCTCATAATAATAAAAAACGTACATTGAAGTACCTAAAAATACAATTAAAAAAGGAAGAAATTACTTGATATTCAACAATTTTTTTAAATAGTTTTAGAAACTATATCGAAATAACGAGGTACAAGAGACACGCAGGCACTCTTTCTGAACAGTTTAAGACCACTTTCAATCAAATCGGTTTAAAAAATGTCGTCCGAAACAGGGGACTACGAACGCATGTTTTGAGCAAAAACGGGGTCTGCGAGTTTGCCTATTCGAGGCGCTACTAGCCTTTTCGCAAACGTCGTCGTTCTCACTAACACAAGCACACACAGACAAACATTATCGCATTTTAAATCACTCAGTGATGTTGGAGGACACATTCCTCGTATTTATTTGAATACTTCTTTATTATCCATCTAAATGACAATTCAACTTTAGAACACCTGTGTCCATACAGTACTATGGTTCACTGACGATAGTTTTTTATGTAGGGAAAGACGATCAGAACATTGCGCAATACTGGTTTTTAAAGTACATAATATACCGAAAACTAGTAATGTATTTTGAACCCTCACAGATGAGATTCAAATTTTAATCTTACAAACAAATAGCGTACACATTCTTCAATTTTTCTAATAGCAGTGGTTACAAATAGACTTATTACAAATTTTTTAGACACCGGAAGTGGGCGAAATACGGTTCCGCTTGATACCACCTCACTGAAGTGAAGGAAATTCCTTTTATAAGACACACTACCGGACCGAGCATCGTACCGAGCATTACCGTTACCGTGCAGGGACGTAAACTTAATCCGAACATTTCGCCGAGCAAGACTGTGGACCGAGCATTGTAAAGGACAAATCCACCGAGCGAGGTGAAGGAAATATTAAGAGAGAGATAGCGTGAGTGAGGGCGCTAGATGATGGGGTGGTGAGGGGGGGGACTTTCCATACCGAGCGTTCGGGGCGACGCTCGGTACGGCGTTTGGAGCAAAATTGGCCCTATATATATACCCTGACACACTTCCATACATCGGACCGTACACCGGGAACAATCTTTTATTTGATGTTTCGCCAGAAAACCGCCTCTAAAACGCTCATTACGATGCTCGGTCCGGTGCTCGGTCCGATGTACGGACCCCTGACACACTACCGGACTTGCTGTTTTTTGACGGTACGATGCTCGGCCCGGTGGAAAGTCAGGTAGTGTGTCGTCACTTTAAAAGGCAAATTCCTCACTCGTTCATCACTAATCCTCCAATTTTCCGTTACACAAGAGAGTTCAAATTTGGCACACAGATTTGTTCAGTCCCAACAAGGACAACCTAATAATGAAGCAATTAAAACGCAAATAAATCTTTAGTTCTGTTGATAATTTTAGGCGGTAAAAAATATCTCATCTGAGCTGATTTCATCATCAACCGAAATATTTTGTTATAGTGGTTCTAATCAAAATACCGACATTTGCGTTTGAATTTTCAAAATTATTATGACCAACTGATTATATTTAATTAGACTCTGGGTCACTAAATCACTATTTTGAGACAGAGTCTCATTGACTACTATTTGATTAGAGCCTTCCGTGGTCTGAGAGAAAAGCGGTAAGGTCGCACATGTCATTCAAATTACAATTATTTTACACTGCTTTAGTCTATGACATAAAAAAACTTAAAAATAAAAGTGAAGCAATTAAGCTGTATAAATTTAATGATCTGTTGTAAAAGAGCGGCACCGAAAAACACACTGATGTTTCGAATTTCAAACACTGAGGCTAGAAACGTAAATTAAAACAACTTCATGGTTCTAATCAATTAGTAAACAAAATTGTAATTTTAATTAGGCTATTTAATTAAATATATTACAAGTTTTAAGTATATAAGTATAACTAGTATAACTCTTTCATAATTCGGTTAATTCGATTAAAATCATCAATATAGGCCCTACAATCAATTTAGCAAACATCATAACAAGAGGGTTATTATATGTCCTTTGTTAGTGGGTGTCAACGAATTGTTTTTGGTGTGCGGGGGTTGCCTCCATACGTTGCGCCCGATTGTTCCAAAGAAAATAATTACTTTAGTCATATAATTTCAAAATTACTTATTTTGTTTCTGTATCGTCTGATCATTCTGGTTCGCGAACTCATTTAGGAAGATGCTGCCTTACACACCTGAACCAAATTTAATCCAAATCGGAGGTTCCGTTCAAACGCTATCTTGTTCGCAGACACATGATACATTAAAAATGTCACAATTTCGGGGGCTAAATAAAGTATTCGTCATTCGTCAATTTGAACAAAAAATGTCCTCTTGACAGATGTCGAAAAATCCATCGTTTAGCCACTAGAAGCCATTTTGCTTTGTACACTAAATCTATATGTGGCCATGTATCTAAATGGCGGCCATTTAAAATTTTTAAACTCAGATATCTCAAAAATATAAGTAATACTTTTTATTATTCTTATTTCACATCAGCTTAATTCTTCAAATCCTAATTGCTTATCAATTTTGTATTATATTATTACCTAGATAAAATGTTACATCAACGTGTATTTTTATATACGTAAATACTATAAAATCAATCCTATTTTAAAATGTGTTTATGTAGGCCTATATGACATTTTTCAAAAGAATGATTGTTTTTTACTATTGCAAAGGCAATTTCCACTTGCACCTGATATATCGCCCGATGGAGAGTTTATTTAAAACAACCATAAACAAATAAATACTTTATTGCTGTAGGACAATACATGCACTGTATTGCATAGCATACTCAGAATAGTGTGATTTGCGTAGAATGTTAAGTTTGAAACAAAAAATTATATTGCATATTAGTACCAGCCAGTGTTAATACTACATTCACTCAGAGAGGACTCAAGCCTATGTCTCCCCTGAGTTGTGATTCTTGCACACGTCCACCGAGTAAAACACGTTTGACACTAAAAAGCGTAGATTAACCAATGTAATATAGGCTAATAATTGAAGACCATTAATTAATTTTAATCGCTGATAAATTTTAATCGGCTGTAATGAATAGGAAGAATTCGAGCCTAATTCAAAATACTCTTCAAATGTAGACAGGAAAACGCTGCAACCGTACCGGACTGGCCGAACTCCCATTGTAGCGAGTCTGCGCGTGCGTGTGTTGGACGTCGCAGTCCGATGTTTTTAGAAATGTGACCCCGCCTCACCCCTCGCCCTAGTTGGGCGCACCTGACTGTACTAGGACAGTTGTAATGGAAATCAGAGTGTACGATGGATGTTTTGCCAAAGGTGATGAAGCCTCTTAAGAGTATTCAGGGTGTACTTTGTTATTCCATTAAACTTTTTCAACTGCAAATAAAGGGTTTTAATAAGTGTTGTGATTTTGCTTATTGATTCGTTGAGCAAATAAACGAATTCAATTACTTTTTTATAGCGCATTACATGCATGGAAAATATAGCCATTTATAGAGGAAGTAGATTTTAACCCAGTTTTAAACTTATAATAATCTTACACTCTTTGAATACTATAAGGTCGAGTTTTACTTTCTCAAGTTTCAGTTTAAAAAAAAAAACACCTATGTTTTTGGTGAAAGTGTACGAATTACAGGTTCTCAGTGAAGACATAATATTTTTACATTCTTTGCAGTTCACAAAACGGTTTTTCAAGATTGTCTGTCTGTTGTGTGCGTATGGGTAGAAGGGCATATAAGGCATTTCGGTTAAAGGAAAATGTAAAAAAAATGGTTGGCATGTAAAAATATTAGGATTAATGGGATTGTGTATTTCTTTGATTAAATATCCACCGGTTTATAATAGAATACTTATAGATCATTATTTATTAATACAGTAAAGCCCTGGTAATGTGACCACGAAAAATCTTAAAATATAAATATTTTATTCATATAGAAAACTCTTAGGTGTAGGCTTGGAAACTGCGCGTTTAAAACGGCTATAGATAACCTAAACGCGGATACAATAGCACCAAACTGTTCTTTAAAAGTTTTAAACGCGAGTTGCAACCCCGCCCGTTTCTCCCGGTGAAATACTGTTTCGGCGTGGAAAACAGAAGGGTTTATAGAACATAAATATTGCAAAACAAATAGCGGCGACCATTATTCCTGCAACTCGGCTCATTCAAAGTTGGCTGGATGATGTATCTGCCGATAAACTGCTTGGAACGTGGTATAAATCCGTGAGATATACGTCGGGGTTACTCCCGCAGTTTTGTTCTAGGCCCGGGACGTTTCGGCAGCCTAGAGGGTCACGTACTAGGAGCGAACGTAAAAACTCGTGTTGAACACTTTACGGGTCACATAATTTGGGGGTTATGGCATTCCTCGGCTTTGCAGCAGACCGCCTTGAAGGTCACTGCTCCTTTCCTTAGTCTTGTATTACCTCCGAAACGTTTTGCTCTTTAGTCTTTTTATTTCACATAGTTTACTACCAGTAAATACAACTACCTGTTGTTTTTGTAATCTGTAAAAATGAGTGAAGGCTTTTAAAAGTTAAGAACGCGTTAAATCTCATTAAATTCTACCAATGTATCTATAACAAACCAAGGTAAGTGACACGAACAGCTAATTGAAGCTGTCCTGCACCTTTGTCATGATGTTGCTAATCTTGATAGGCCTACATGAGTGTTGCTTTTAATATTACCTACCTAGTTTAGGTGGGTAAAAATACATTTCCAATAATAATAACAGTGATTATTGTTTCAAATGCGAATATGACATTCCTTTGCACCATAAATGCAATATTTTTGCGTTATTACTCTTTATGATTGCCCACTCAAAAAAAAAACTTTTGTTTAAATTACTTTTGAAGCAGAACATATTTTTATCTCGTAACGTTCAACTTTTTTAGTAGCCTTTTACATCTATTCTACTTTCCACCTCCTTAAAAGTTAAAGAATTTTACACACCCAATAAATTGGCTACCATTTAAATTTACAAAATCGCAATATATAGAACGCTCGTTATTTTTACCCCCTCTCCCATCAACACCCACCCCCTCGTCGATATAAGCCATTACAGTGACATATTGACACATAATAAGCCCAACGCGGTCGAAAACAAACTCCCTCGGGATGGGACCGTCGTTTCCAGAAACCAGCGAAGGAAAAAGGAAATAGGTTGACAGTAAATGAATCACATTTTGACAGCCTCCAAGACAAATGACATTGTAACGTAGATGGTTGGCGGGGTGTAACTCCTAACTGGACGCTGTTACAGTTTACCCCCCTTCACCCCATTCCACCCCCGCCCCCTTACACGCACGCCGGGTGGCCTTAATCACCACTTTCTCCTGTACAACATCTTCATTAATAGTGGACGCCCGTTTTATTAAACCTGCAGGATTACTAATGGTCAATATGCACAAGTCACAATTCCATTGGAGCGCAAAGTAATATTGTGTTGATTGCATACGGTGCCGATTTTCATTTTGGTTATTGTTTATTAAGTTGGGTTTTATTGCGTTTTTATATAAGGCTGAAATAAATATTTACAGGTGTAAATAATAATCATTGAAACAATACTTAAATTTTTGGGGTAGTTTTCCGGGTCTCTATCATTGGGGGTAGTTTTGATGGGATTATAATTCGGTGTTAATTTTCTATGTTCTGTCCACTGGGGGTAGTTTTTCTGTTGTTATTATTCTAGGGGGTAGTTTTTTAGGGGTAGTATTCCGGTCCTAGTAAACTTAAATTGTTCATTTTATAAATAAATTGTACAAGTAATCATTTATCAAGGTAGATGATAGTGGACTCTCGGAAATGACTTAGAGATTTTTTTTTCCTTTTCCTGGGGGAAGAATTCCAAGACCATTAAATATTTGTTATTCCTTTATTTTGAGTAAATTTATTTGACGTCACCGTATGACGTCACACATACGTCACCACACGTCACAAATGCGTAATCACAGAATAAAAACCGCTGAATTTGCGTTTGTCCTGAAACTCCCATAATGCCTCTACTAGATAGATATTATGAGCAGTGTTCAAATTCCTTGGAATATGATTTCCATACCTCTGACGTCAAAAGCACATAGCGTTTTTCATGGAAATACTTTTCCTAGGGGTAGAATTCCGCTACTACTAAATAATTATTGTTCCTTAATTTTTCATATTTTTTGTATAAAAATCGAGATGGTCATTATTATCAATAGTAATTTTTTTTGTATATTTAAAACTTTCAAGTTTCTTTTTCGTAAAAACGCCTAAAATTTCTAAAAATATAACAATTTTTTTTAATATCTGAAGCCCAATTCTCATATATAATTTTAGAAATTATGAGTGTTGGACGTTTTAATACTTCACATTGAGAAATTAAGTGACTAGTCGGTTAAGAGAACGTGTTGGCATACAAAAAAGTTGGATATTTCATTTTAATTTGTACACAAAACCGATTTATTTCGGATAAAACTTGGAAAAAACTCGTCTAGGACAAAAACTCATAAAAATGTTTACCAAAACACTTAATTTTTATCTTGCCAGGTCTGGATCCCTGACATATTACGCTACATCAAAGGACAGTCAGTCAATATAACCAGTATGACATCGACACACCTGTATTCTCTGGGAAGTTTCGAGCAGCTTCAGAGGTGAGTCGGGGACGCAAGGTAGGAGTGATACCAGCTGAACAAACAGACGTGTCCTCTGCCCTCTCCTCACCCCTTCACGGGTCACGTCATCTATGTATCACCGTGAATATATGATTGTGTTTACCTCAGCATGGCCTAAGTGTGATAAGGGAGGGGAAGGTGTCATGGAATTATTTCCACAAAATAATATATTCCCGAATTTGACTGAATTCTGAAGTAAATTAACATTGAGAGCTATAAATGTAAAACAGTTTTTGCGTTTAATAACAAAACCAGGAGTTTGACAGCTTTCTATCAAAACTTAACAAACTGGCGTAAATAGGCCTACACATAAAAAAGAATTTAATAAAGTTGGTTGAAAAAATCATATATAAGAAAAATGTTACGTAATTTGTGAATTTAAAACATAACCTTTTAAAAGTCGGAACAAATTATATTGAAAACAGTGAATAAAAATAATTCTGTAGCAATTAAATCGGCATTCGTTCCGGGTCCTGGCGGCACAGATATCATATATTTTAGGTCAGAGCTAAAAACCTTTAATTAAAAACCACAAAACAGAAACCAAGCGGAACAAATCAAAACATTAGCCCATGTCATTAGAAATAAAATTATACGGTAATCTTGCCTTACTGGTCAGTGATTCTTTTATAAAAAAGGATGTGCCATAAGTTGGGTTTGTTCGGTGGGCAATTAAATAAGGTCCTTTGTAGCGGGGGTTTCTGTTAAATAAATTACACTTTTCCAACTACAAATTATTATGAATGGCATTCAAAAGTTGGCCATTTAATTTTAGGTCACTCAAATTGAGTTAAATGATGTGTCTGATCGAATTTGCTGTTAAGTCTGCAGTACCCGCCAGCTTGAATTTTATCCCAATTTGACTAATGTTAAAACTGAAGCATTCGCTCTAATGTTTGTCGGAAAAGAATCCTCTTTTGCAATTAAAACAAGATTTTAATATGTAGAGGATTGTGACATATAAAATAACGATGATACAGTGGTTTATGAAATTAAACTCCTACATAAGCGCGTTTGAATTTGAGTAAAAAATGTATACTGATTTTTTAAAAATATTTATCTTTATTGTAATTATATGTAATATTAAGTTTTTTTATGATCGTCTGTTAAGAGAATTTTTAGTTGTTGTGTTGGTAGACTTCTCTTAATTTAAAATGTAGGTTAAACTCACAACTTGATAACTGACAAACTGACTGTGACGCCTCCGAATGAACATTATTACCGTAGTAAATTACGGTTCATGTGTTCGAGTTAGAGTCCTCAGGCGTCAAGTCACACAGTTACATTATTCAAGTAAGATTTGCGCAACTCTGCTGATTAAACTCTATCCCCTATAAATATGGCTGGTTCTGATAAATAGAACTAAAGGGGAAAAAATACAAAATATAAATTTCAGTATTTAAGGACCTTTATTACATAAAGCCTATCCAGTATGCCTAACTATAATTTAAACTACGGTACCTAACTAAAGAAGAACTTGTTTATGAGTTGTTAATAAGAGGTCACGAAACGACAGATGAAAACGTTGATTCGTTAAGAAAATTACTTAGGGCTAAACTCGATGTCCGTGTTGATATAACACATCTCCAGGGCAAATATTCTCTAAAAGACCAATTTGATAAAATACAATTCAAAATAGAAAACATCTCACTTTTGTTAGAAAATGCAGCTGAAGAGGAAAAAGCTACTACAGCACAAATAGCTAAACTAAATGCTAAGATAAGTCATGTTAATTAAGGTTATCTCATCTTAGTCAGTGTAAGCTGGATGAAATATATAAGGGTATCCTAGCCAAATTAACAAGTGAACTAGAAACTCACTCTACTAAGTTTCAAGACTTGAAGGATAAGATCAGTGATTCAGAACTAAGCTCCTATGAAGAAAAATTAAATCAATCTTCAATCCAAAACCAAACTAACCTAACTTCAGGTCAAATCTATCAGTTACTGCCTAGTTATGCTACTCCCCCCTAGGTTACTAAAATATTGGAGCACAGGCAAGCAAATCAGTCCTTGGAAATGTTGCATCAAGATGTTATAAACACATTCATAAAAATCAGCCTTCGAGAAAGATTGAAGCAAGATTTGATTTTTCGACCACAAAGACATATGGAACCGCTATCAATCTACATAAAAATGAAGTCAAGACATTTCATCAAGTCCTTAGAAGTAATTTAACTGAAGTGGAATTGGTTTCAATCATTAAAAATGGAATCCACCCGGCAGTGCGAAGTAAGCTAGTTTTCCAACAAAACCCTCAATCCTTTAAAGATTTACATCAGCTATCCATTGAAGTTCATAATGTTCAGTATAACGATTACATTAGGGAAAATATGCTGCATAGGTCTGAAACCACTGTGGATAGGACAGGGTACAATAGTAAAAATTTATGATCCAAGGAAGTACTCAAACCTGGCACAGCAACCTAAATTCAACCATCAAGAGAAGACTTGCTATAATTGTCAAAGGACTGGACATATTGCCATAGACTGTTCCCGGAGACCAAAAAATTTGTAAATTCACTTGAGTGATGTGAGAAAGGTACACATTGTGGACTTAAAATTAGCCAATCCCAGAAATGTTTAATAAAAGGTTGTGTATTTAAATCAAGTTAGCATTCCATAGTCAGATTATACGCTTAACTTGACTGTTGTAAAGAGGAAAAATTATTTTTTTTATTATTTGAATTGATGTAGGCATTCGATTGAGTAATTATTTTGTTAGAAGAGAAGTATTTTTAATTTGGAGAAGAATTTTCAAGAGAACAAAAATTTAAATGGGCGGAATTTTAAAATTTTTTTATATTTAAAGGGACTGAATTAGAAATTTAATATAAAAGATATTTTCCAAAAATATTAGCTAATGAAGTGTGAGACTGGGAATGAATCTGTGAATATGTGGGTTAAGCGAAAGTTGGCGTGGCTGATTGTGTGCTATAGTTTTAAGGATACGTTGTTCCACACTGCACTTGACACTTCCCATCACTTATTTAGGTAAACTTCACTTGAACTGAAAACACACGACACACTGACACACGGCACACGACACACGGATACACTACACACGACGCGCACTGCAACAAGTCTCGAACTCGACTGAGGATTAAATTGAAAAATATATTAGCACAATACTGGAATATTTTTGGAAAGCCCGTCTGGCGAACAAAACCATTGGAATTTCCTGTATTGAGATAAGATAAACTGGACGTATACCTCACTCTCCTTATCTCTCTTGGAAAATTCTTCTCGGCCTACTCTGGGCTGTAAAATCAATATTGTTCATATATTTTGATTCAAAGTAAAATAAACAACCAATATATGTCAATTACAATTTTTGCTAAAAAAGTTGAACTGTTAATTCAATTTAAGTATTTATGTTAGTTAAACTAGTGGCTCATAGGGGCAAAAGCCCCTAATCATAAAATTAAAATAGCATGAACCATAGCGGATCACAAATTCTTCACTATGAAAGTTTCCAGAAAAATTAATTTTAATTTATTTTAACAATACAGTTTGAACAGGCTATTCGCCCCCAAAGCACTCTTTACAGTCCTGAACAGGCCACTCGTTTGTAAATGCTTCATTCTGTCTGTTGTTAAACTTATATCGATCTATGAAAAGTACGTTTTGCAAGAAATCATAGTCTCTTTAAGCTATGACGGCTTTTTAAAATAACATAGAAAATCGTCAATGAGAAAAAACATGACGGATGTTCAGCACCAATCTCAGAGGCAATTAACTTTCAATACTTTGTATCATACCAATTTCATTGTACCAATTCATTATTTTGTGTAAACAAAGCATAGATTTTTAAAAAATCACAATAGGCTACATGGAGAATCTCTTAGGACAACCTTTCAGAAGATAATCTTTCTTAATATCTTTCTTTCCCATTTTGCTATAAAGTTTTTTACCTTCTACATTTTCCCTAGTATGTAAGACAAACGACTTTTATTTTAACTCTCTCCAACAATGAGTTTTATTTTAACTCTCTACAATCTATGAAATGACCAAAAGGTTTCTGATAAAATTGAGCTAACAGAATACCAACCTTTCGTTGACTGATATACTTTAAGTTTCAATTAATATATCATCGTCACTCAATATGATCATTTGACACTTTTCGTCATAAAATAAACCCAAAACCTGTTTTAATGTACATAAGGTAGGCGTTTCTCAAACCAAAATTCATCGCCCATTGCGTCCCCATCACGATCAGAATTTATTTCATAATTTGCATACAGGCTCAGTTTTTTACAATTTAAATTATTATAACATAACAGTAAAACCGCAGTCCATTTTTAATAGTTTTAAGGTTGGTAACGCTCCTAGTAGAAATTTTAGTTGCTCAAAGCCTCAAAACGTCTTATAGTATTACCACTCTAGATATATTATGTCATTTGGTTATTAATAGTTCTTCTCTCAATAGGTCTATTATCATCTGTCCCTCATTTTATAATAAAATCATAAGTTTTAAAGTACACAAAGCATACGGTTTTCGAATCCCCGAGCAATTCTTATGGAGGACGTTTTACGCTAATTCTTATTTCCTTGTAACTTTATGGAATACGCTGATAATTTTCCCTCATGCATGTAACAGAGACCATTAATTGGAGACCCCTACCATCTTCCTGCGAGTTACAAAATGCTCTCAATTTTACTCAAAAAATTTCGCTCACAGAATTATATGTATAGATTGCTTCTCTTTTGGGTGAATTATTTTATCATCTTCACTCAATGTTAATCATTTGTGTCTCGTTTTAAAATTAAACCATAACACATGTTTTAATGTACACAAAACAGACGTTTTTCGAATCCCCATGCTATTCTTATGGAGGACGTTTTACGCTATTCCTCATTTCCTGTTAACATTATGGACACGCCGATAGTTTTCCCTCGTGTATGGGACCGAGACCTTTAATTTGAGACCCCTCCCATCTTTCTGCGATCTGTATAACGCTCACAATTTTGCTCAAGAAATTCGGCTTACAGAATTATATATATAGATATTTTATTTTAGCGGGGAAAATTTATACTGATTTTGATTTATCTTTATTGTAATTATATGTAATATTAAGTTTTATTTTATGATCGTCTGTTAAGAGAATTTTCAGTTGTTGTGTTAGTAGACTGCTCTGAATTTAAAATGTAAGTTAAACTCACAACTTGATAACTGACTGTGACGCCTCCGAATGAACATTACCGTAGTAATTGTAAGTATTCTATTTTCTGTAATTCAAACGATGAATCTATACTTATTTAATACGCTAAGGGTTTTTTTGTCTTGAGAACTCCTCCTACATTTTTCAACCGATTTTCAAGTTTTTGGTGTCGTTGGATAGGGCTTGGTCTGTTGTTGTTTCCGCCAAAAACTGATGAGAATCGGACTGAAAATAAAGGCGCTATTCACCATTGAAATCTCAAAATTTCCCATTTAAATAACATTGGGATTAAATAAAGCATTTTAAACATCTGTTAATAATCAGCTGTAAATACGTGTAGTTTTGGTAATAAAAGATATTCACAATATTGGATTGGTCGGTCGGATGTCATTGATTTAGAGCTAAAAGTATCATTTGTATTGTATTAAAATAAATTGCTCGATATCGAGCAACATTTATACTATAGTCCTGGACAGGCTTATTGGCGGGTGGCCGATCAGCTGTTACAACCTATTTCCTTTGTAAACTGTTTCTAGAAGGTAACAGTAGCTGCTTCAACCAGAATAAAAAAGTAACAGTTACAAACATATCATTGAATTTTAATGTCAGCTGTTACGTATGAAAATACAACCTTCTTTCCAACACGTTATTAGACCATTAAACATATTTTCATACATTTTTACAAGCAATATCTTTTAAAGTTATATAGTTTATCAAAAACATTTAACTTGCTAACGTATTTTAGTCAATTCATCTTTAATGTTGCTCCTTACGTACATGCGTAGATGAAAGAGGAAGGCACCGCATGTAGGCTCGACAAGAAGTGTAATAAGCCTCATAAATTTCTATTCTATTTACATCTTGCCTACGAATAATATCTATTATGATTTATAGAAGAGCTACTAAAAATTACACTGACGAGAAATATACTGTTTATGATAACCAGAGTTGAGTTTGCATAGTGATTTGGGAAAACATTTTTACAGTGATACGATGTAAATCCTTACTGTATAGATCTCTTTCACGCCACACACTTAAACTATGTAGGATATTCGTGTTTTTGTTGTGGTCTAATGTTGTCAGTTTTAGTGAAAAATTCAAATTATACATTTTTTATAGGTTAGGTTATAGGTTTTAGGTTAGGATATTGTTTAAAGGTTTTATACGTTACCTTTATTTATACAACCATTGACTTTACATACAAAGTATGTATGACTTTAGTATGTAAAATCAATTATACAACTTATAATACGTTTCCTCACGATTTTACGTTCCCTATAGCCTACATTTTGCGGTAAGATAATAATTAATCTGCCCTTATATAATTATTATATCTATTTCAATCGATAAACAATAAATAATTTATCAAATTAATCGATCTCTAGGCAAAAATATGTGCAAAAAATAACGATAAAAGTGTATAGTTACAAACAGTTACGTTATGATTCCAATAAAAACAGTTACTGTTACCTTCTGGAAACAGTTTACTTAGGTAATAGGTTGCAACAGCTGGTCACCCACCCGCCAATAAGCCTGACCACGACTTTAGTATTAATAGAATTGTTTATACAAACCATTAAAATGATCCAATAAATAATAATTTGTTCACTGTTATAGATAAATGAGAGTATTAAATATAGGATGGTAATTTTTCGTAAAGGATTTCATGATTGTAGGTGTCCACATGCATATCACGTTTTTCAAAGAAAACTTTCAATTTTATTTTGTTAATATTATAATTAGATTTTCAATTGTAACTATGTATTGTATTAGGAATGACTGTTATTTCACAGACGGTTCATATTGTGTTCGAGTTAGAGTCTTCAGGCGTCAAGTCACACAGTTACATTATTCAAGTAAGATCAAACCAATTTATTATTTGTAATAAATATAGGTGAAGTCCTATGTATTGATCTTGTATTTGGGAGAACTAGTAATAAACCACATTATTTGGAAATTTATGTTTATTGTCAGGTCCTGAAGCCATTGTCGGAAAAAGAGTTTAATCTAAAAACAGCATTTGTACTACTAATTGGCCATAACGTAGTACAGTATAAATGTTGAGAATACTTAGGTAGTTGTTTATTTATCAAACAATCAATAGTATAAAACTTTTGATTGCATAGTTCCATAGGTATTACAATTTTTTTTTTAAATGACATGGAGATGAATATTTTCGACCAATATTAAAAGCGTGGCGAACGTTTCAAATTTAACATTGGAATAAAAAATAACATGGAACATGGAATAAAATTTAACATGGGAATAAAAATCCAATATGGTGGCTGCTGCAGCCTGTTAAATAGTTCAGGCAAAAGCTCAGTTTATAGTTGACAACAATAAATTGTTTTGCCGTCTTATTTTAAGTTTGTATACAGGTTTGCAATTTTTATTTACAATTTTATGCCTATATTGAGTCTGTGAGCAAGTTTCACGAGTATTTGTTTTTTATTCGTGGCCATAAATAAAAATAGAACAGAATTATAACAAATAATTGATCATTCAATCGAGTGTTTTTTATTATTATTATTTTTATTATTAAATATAATTCAAAATGTATCAAAAATTATTGTGATCCAGGTTATCAGGCTTATTACCTTCCCAAGGAAGAATGTAGGATCGATAATTTATACATATAAACATTTCGTTATCAAGCATAATTCATGGATGGCAATTCTATTGTAGCCATACTACTCTTGCTGATATATTCCAAATAAATTTCATTCTATACGATGTAAGTTCCTAAGTTAATCAGATCGTATGACACGATGACATCGTCTTTTCAATTCCAAGTGAACATGTAGTCAGCGAGCACGGGCGTGTGCATTAGCTAGCTTTAATAGCAGCTAATTGCTTCCCCAGTAATTTACGAATTGTACCCGGGGAGAAGTGAGGGGGGTGACGTGGCAATTCAAATTCCGCTCGGCTCAGAGAACAAAGTGTAAGTTGCTAAAACGGCAAAGTTGGGCTCATGCAAATGCACAAGTTGCCAGTTTAGGAGACGAGTGTGTGAAACAAAGGTGATCTTTAGGTGATCAAGTGTGTGAAATGGGAGCCCTTCAGAGATACGAGCAAACTCCCGGGTGTAGGGTAACATGTGGGGGCGCGACATGCAATGGGAAAACACAACAATGCTACTCACTTAATCGCATTTAAGACTAGGGTTATCAATTTGTTATAAGAATATTTTATATACCTATGTCTTTTGCACAATTCTTCTTTCTATCTATTTAAATGCAGGGGGCCGTCCATAAGTTACGTCATCGCTTTTTGGCCATTTTTGGACCCCCCCTACCTAAAATCATCCTACCATTATAATGTGTCTGAACCTACCCCCCCTCTCTCTCTCGGAAAAATGACGTAATTTTTAACAAACCTCCGTTTTAAGTAAAAGTAGGCCTAATGGTTTTTAAACGCTACATAATAAACTCAAAAAAAAAAATAATAAATACCAATCAAATCTGAATTTAACTTTAGAAATAAAGCCAAAATGACTTTCTCAATGGAAAAATAAACTATAAAACAACGCCTTAAAATAGGCTAATTTATTTTATAGATAATTATTTCATAATAGTTGAGTTGTGTTAGAATTTATCATTGTTTTACTGTTAAAATTTGATATAAAACATCACATTTAAAATGACGTCATATCAAAGCCGACCCCCCCCCCCTTGCACATCACCTTACCGCCATTTTCAATCTGGACCCTCTTCCCCCCCCCCCCCCATTTTCCTGATCCCCCAAATTTACCTGATCTGGGAAAGTTATACATTATCTCTCCAAACAGCTAAATTGCAGGTGATTATTACTTCCAAGGCTTTTTGCAATTAACTTTCAATAGACACCTGAGCCCTGATTGGTTGTCACGCACTTGACGCATCTCGTGTACGATAAATCCGTCTTTAAAAGAAGATACGACTGTAAAAAAAATGGAGCATTTAATTTTTTTTGAAAATATTTATAGAATTTTTAATTTTTAAAGTTGTTTTTAGGTTTTAACAAAAAAGTGTAAAAGAGAACTACAATATTAAGAGCCTACCGTACCCGCCCATCATTGATTTTTATTCCCATAAGACTAATTTAAAATTTAGATCCGCTTTTAACATTGGTTAAAAAGATCCATGTTTATGTCACTTAATTTTGTACCTATTTATGAAATTAACGGTTTTATATTATTGATTGTTTGGCCAACAAACGTTTTTCAGTAATTTAATCTCATAAATCGCTTTATAATCGTTTATTTTTATTTCATAGTCCCCTAAATAATAAACTTTCATTAAAAATTACTTAATGATGGATCTCCTTCGATCAATCCTAATGGCGTACTTTTCAAATTTAACTTTTTAGTCTTATGTGAATAAAAATTCAAGGTAGAGGGTAAGCAGGCTCTTAACAAGTAATATATTTCACATATATTTGCATGCATTCTTTTATAAATAAACTTAGAAAAGAAATTAAAAAATTACCCAACTACCTAAAACTTTTCCAACATGTTAAACTATCGATATACATTTAAAAATTTTCATTCATCATTTCCGTGTGCATTATGGGCTTAAATGGTATGATTGTGCAATAGTTGGCCACATGCATGCAGCGAGCCTGATAATTAGTTGGGATGAGTCCAACCCCCCCCCCCCCACCCCCCCCCCCACCCAAACTGATCTCGCGGACCCTAAAAGTGAAAATGTGCCCAGTAAATTAGCAGAGACATGCATCCGGCTGGGGGGGGGGGGATAGTGCCAACTCTTTTGTTTACCATGACGCGACCTTTCATTTGCACACCACCCGAGACCGGATGGTGGGTTTGGTGGCGTGATAGTCTTTTCTTCTCGAATAAATTAAGTTGGGAAATATCATGTTTTCTGAAAAGTTTTATGGTATGTGAAGACAGTAAACATTTTTATGAAACTAGTATACTTGTTGCTTGAAATCGAGCAGTTCAATTTATTTTTGCTAAAGAAAGTACTTTTAGTCCTAACTGAATTACTCCTATCATCCAACACTATACTATACTATATCCAATATTGTGAATATCAGTACACAAAACTACTCTTATTTACATGTACCTTAACCGACATTTTAAATGCTCAACTCAATCCCAATGTTATTCCAATATAAACATTTCAAATTTCAATTACGGATAGCATCTTTATTTTAAGTCGGATTTTCATAAATTTTTGGCAGAAACAACTACAGACCTAAGGCTCTACAGACCCTATTCAACCACACAAAAAACTTGAAAATCGGCTGAAAATTGTAAGAGGAGTTCTCTTAACAAAAAAATGCTTAGCGTAGGCTATTAAATGAGTATATGTTCAAACATCCCCGTAGCAAAAGGTAATTTAAAATTAAAAAATCGTCGAAAGAAATAAAAATCTATTATGAACAGAAATTGGGTAAAGACTGGAATAAAATACTTTATATACCCGACATATAAATAGCAATTGGTGCTAAAACTTAAGCATCAAATTACTTCTTAAATATAACACAATACTTTTAATTAACCTTATGTCGTTCGTGTAAAATGTTAAAAACATTACTTTTGCTTATGTTTTTCTCAATTAAGCATGTGTTTAACATACCAGGGGAAAGTTAAGCGTGACTTGTTGAAACTGCAACGAATAAAAAGTGTAAGGCTGTGTGTACATTCATCCGAGCTTCCCCTAAGTGGCAATTTTAATTAATTACGTTGGGTAATTAAACGAAACGAAACAACGGCTATGACAAAGCTTAACTCCTAATTCCCAACCTCAAATGAAATTCCAGCAAGACTTTTACTTATTACTGTTTTGCATTACTGTCTAATGCAAAAACGTCACTTTTCAACCATGAAATGTTTGGTGTTATTTTTTATTTTGTTATTTTGTAATAGACTGTGACTGATTAAACAATTTGTGAAATGTAAATATGTATAAAACTTTAATACACACCAAGCGTGCGTTTTGCAACTGGGGGAATTGTAGGCCTACTATTGCAACAGAAAATTTGAGAATAGCCTAAATAATTTTAAATTGAAATTGAATTGATTATTTCATTTTCGTATGGATTACTTTGTATGACGTATAATAACTTATATCCATTTTGAATAAAATTTATCAATTAAAAGTTATGAACATGTGTAATGAAGTTACTGAATGTGGTATTCTATAAAAAGAATAAATTTAGAACTTTCATTTATATATAAATAGATTGATATACACATCACAGTAATCGGCAAGTGAAAAAAATTATTGGAATTTCCTTCCATTTTCTAATGTTAAGTGCCAATTTTACTTTGAGGTAAATGGTCTGTTTTCAAATAATATTTTAATGGTATATATTATCAATTTTCATTAAAAAATAAAACTTGTTTAAATAGAAATTTTGAAACTCAACTGTAACACGTGAAACATACAGTCTCTTGAATTGACAAAAAGCTGTAAAACATTTGTAATAAGATTATTGAAATAAGTATAAATTATAAACAAATTGCAATATTTTAGCGTTGGTAAAGCTTACTCACAGTTCATAAAATAAATTGTAATGGCTAAAATGTGTGTGCCTAAGCCGTTAAATGAAATACGCAATACCGTTATTACTATCGGTTAAATAATATTTTTCAGAAATAATTGCATTTGAATATTCATAGTCATAAACATTTTACCACAAATAATAACCAGGGATCAATATTTTCTTCTGAGCAGAAACGAAAGATCAATCTATTATTTTCTCTGAAATTCTGTTTAATTAATGTGCAGTAATCTGGAATTTATAATGGAATAATTCCAGATAAAGAGATTCCAGCAACAAAGCCCTCAATTACTCAGAAGCAAGAATTGCCGTGGGGGAAACGTAAAGAGAGTTGAAAAGATATTTTAATTCCGGCGGATGCCAGTCACGACACAAATGTAGGCAGTAAATTAGGTGTGACACGGGATGGGGGCGCAACCCTTTCCTGTGACGCCTTGCCTCCATACAACTAGCCATACAGCCGGGACAGCTGGCGACATAACGGCTGCCGTACACGACTATCGTATACGATGTGTTGTGACGATGTTGGCGGGGATTGGTGCAAGTTTTGGTAACTTTCCTGTGACGCCTTGCCTCCATACAACTAGCCATACAGCCGGGACAGCTGGCGACATAACGGCTGCCGTGCACGACTATCGTATACGATGTGTTGTGACGATGTTGGCGGGGATTGGTGCAAGTTTTGGTAACTTTCCTGTGACGCCTTGCCTCCATACAACTAGCCATACAGCCGGGACAGCTGGCGACATAACGGCTGCCGTGCACGACTATCGTATACGATGTGTTGTGACGATGCTGGCGGGGATTGGTGCAAGTTTTGGGAACTTTCCTGTGACGCCTTGCCTCCATACAACTAGCCATACAGGCAGGACAGCTGGCGGTATAACGGCTGCCGTGCACGACTATCGTATACGATGTGTTGTGACGATGCTGGCGAGGGTTGGTGCAAGTTTTCGTAACTTTTCTGTGACGCCTTGCCTCCATACAACTAGCCATACAGCCGGGGCAGCTGGAGACATAACGGCTGCCGTGCACGACTATCGTATACGATGTGTTGCGACGATGCTGACGGGGATTGGTGCAAGTTGTGGTAACTTTCCTGTGACGCTTGCCTTCATACAACTAGCCATACAGGCGGGACAGCTGGCGGCATAACGGCTGCCGTGCACGACTATCGTATACGATGTGTTGTGACGATGCTGGCGGGGATTGATGCAAGTTTTAGTAACTTTCCTGTGACGCTTGCCTCCATACAACTAGCCATACAGCAGGGACATCTGGTGGCATAATGGCTGCCGTGCACGACTATCGTATACGATATGTTGTGACGATGCTGTCAGGGATTGGTGCAAGTTTTGGTAACTTTCCTGTGACGCTTGCCTCCATACAACTAGCCATACAGCCGGGACAGCTGGTGGCATAACGGCTGCCGTGCACGACTATCGTATACGATATGTTGTGACGATGCTGTCAGGGATTGGTGCAAGTTTTGGTAACTTTCCTGTGACGCCTTGCCTCCATACAACTAGCCATACAGCCGGGACAGCTGGTGGCATAACGGCTGCCGTGCACGACTATCGTATACGATATGTTGTGACGATGCTGGCGGGGACTGATGCAAGTTTTGGTAACTTTCCTGTGACGCTTGCCTCCATACAACTAGCCATACAGGCGGGACAGCTGGCGGCATAACGGCTGCCGTGCACGACTATCGTATACGATGTGTTGTGACGATGCTGGCGGGGAATGATGCAAGTTTTGGTGACTTTCCTGTGACGCTTGCCTCCATACAACTAGCCATACAGCAGGGACAGCTGGTGGCATAACGGCTGCCGTGCACGACTATCGTATACGATATGTTGTGACGATGCTGGCGGGGATTGGTGCAAGTTTTGGGAACTTTCCTGTGACGCCTTGCCTCCATACAACTAGCCATACAGGCAGGACAGCTGGCGGCATAACGGCTGCCGTGCACGACTATCGTATACGATGTGTTGTGACGATGCTGGCGAGGATTGGTGCAAGTTTTCGTAACTTTCCTGTGACGCTTGCCTCCATACAACTAGCCATACAGGCGGGACAGCTGGCGGCATAACGGCTGCCGTGCACGACTATCGTATACTATGTGTTGTGACGATGCTGGCGGGGATTGGTGTAAGTTTTCGTAACTTTCCTGTGACGCCTTGCCTCCATACAACTAGCCATACAGGCGGGACAGCTGGAGACATAACGGCTGCCGTGCACGACTATCGTATACGATGTGTTGTGACGATGCTGGCGGGGATTGGTGCAAGTTTTAGTAACTTTCCTGAGACGCCTTGCCTCCATACAACTAGCCATACAGGCGGGACAGCTGGCGGCATAACGGCTGCCGTGCACGACTATCGTATACTATGTGTTGTGACGATGTTGGCGGGGATTTGTGCAAGTTTTAGTAACTTTCCTGAGACGCCTTGCTTCCATACAACTAGACAAACAGCCGGAACAGCTGGTAGCATAACGGCTGCCGTGCACGCCTATCATATACGATATGTTGTGACGTTGCTGGCGGGGATTGGTGCAAGTTTTAGTAACATTTCTGAGACGCCTTGCCTCCATACAACTAGCCATACAGCCGGGACAGCTGGTGGCATAACGGCTGCCGTGCACGACTATCGTATACTATGTGTTGTGACGATGTTGGCGGGGATTGGTGCAAGTTTTAGTAACTTTCCTGAGACGCCTTGCCTCCATACAACTAGCCATACAGCCGGGACAGCTGGCGGCATAACGGCTGCCGTGCACGACTATCGTATACTATGTGTTGTGACGATGTTGGCGGGGATTGGTGCAAGTTTTAGTAACTTTCCTGAGACGCCTTGCCTCCATACAACTAGCCATACAGCCGGGACAGCTGGCGGCATAACGGCTGCCGTGCACGACTATCGTATACGATGTGTTGTGACGATGCTGGCAGGGATTGGTGCAAGTTTTGGTAACTATCCTGTGACGCCTTGCCTCCGTACAACTAGCCATACAGCCGGGTCAGCTGGCGTCATAACGGCTGCCGTGCACGACTATCGTATACGATGTGTTGTGACGATGCTGGCGGGGATTGGTGCAAGTTTTGGTAACTATCCTGTGACGCCTTGCCTCCATACAACTAGCCATACAGCCGGGACAGCTGGCGGCATAACGGCTGCCGTGCACGACTATCGTATACGATGTGTTGTGACGATGCTGGCGGGGATTGGTGCAAGTTTTGGTAACTATCCTGTGACGCCTTGCCTCCATACAACTAGCCATACAGCCGGGACAGCTGGCGGCATAACGGCTGCCGTGCACGACTATCGTATACGATGTGTTCTGACGATACTGGCGGGGATTGGTGCAAGTTGATGTAACTTTCTTGTGACGCTTGCCTCCATACAACTAGCCATACAGCCGGGACAGCTGGTGGCATAACGGCTGCCGTGCACGACTATCGTATACGATGTGTTGTGACGATGCTGGCGGGGATTGATGCAAGTTTTGGTAACTTTCCTGTGACGCCTTGCCTCCATACAACTAGCCATACAGCCGGGACAGCTGGTGGCATAACGGCTGCCGTGCACGACTATCGTATACGATATGTTGTGACGATGCTGGCGGGGATTGATGCAAGTTTTGGTAACTTTCCTGTGACGCTTGCCTCCATACAACTAGCCATACAGGCGGGACAGCTGGTGGCATAACGGCTGCCGTGCACGACTATCGTATACGATGTGTTGTGACGATGCTGGCGGGGATTGATGCAAGTTTTGGTAACTTTCCTGTGACGCTTGCCTCCATACAACTAGCCATACAGCAGGGACAGCTGGTGGCATAACGGCTGCCGTCCACGACTATCGTATACGATATGTTGTGACGATGCTGTCAGGGATTGGTGCAAGTTTTGGTAACTTTCCTGTGACGCCTTGCCTCCATACAACTAGCCATACAGCCGGGACAGCTGGTGTCATTACGGCATATTCTTTTTAAATTTTATTGTGTAAGCGTTAGCTTATATAGCAAAGCATAATAACACAAAATTTTTCATCAACATTTAACCCTTGAAATGAAGAAACTAAAGCAAACTATACGCTTAACCACACAACCTTAAAGTTCGTGCAATTAAAATGTTTCCCCTATAATATAGATAGCAATATAACCACAATAATTTTATTAGAATAAATGCTATTCTCTAAAAACTTCCACATTTCAACACCTACCGATCGAACCGCCGATGTACGGACACTGTGGTCACCCACCACTTTCAGACCGGTACGTTCCTCATTTGAGTTATGACCCGGACTTTGGCCAACGACTTTTCCTCCAATTTCGGCGTTTATGAGCCTCGGTTTACAGCGGGCCCTCGTTACACGCGAATGAGGTTCCGAACTGCGAAAGATTCATCTTTGGAGATTTTTACAGCGCGCGTTTATCGGGTGTAAATCTCTTCATCTCGGCAGCCTCGCTTATGATGGACTATTCCGGTCTAATGGCCGATAAAAAGCAGTTTGGACGGAAAGTAAGTGGGTTTTTCAATAAGTATGGAGATGCGATGACGGCGCGTAACCCATAAGTGTATAACCTCCAACGTTATTGCCCTTTTGCTGGAGTTTATATGTTATTATGACTTCTTTGAATGGGAGAGAATAAGAGGGTTAAATGTGCGTTTTATCTTGAGGTGGATTGTGATGATTTTGTATATCGCAGGAAAGAGGAGGCTAAAGGGTCAGTTCTAGTGGACGTTGCTGAAACTACCTGAATGTACGTTACGCATTGTTTACAATCACAATGAGAGCGAGGAACAATATTTGTTCGGTGTAAAACACTGTGGAAAAAGAAACGCTGCTGCACTTCAGCACATGTTAGACTCGCACTCAGGTAGATGATGGTGAGGAAGGAGATTTGGAAGCGGAAAGTAGGCTTTTAATTAATACATGCTATTCATTTTATAAGTTCATAGCCTACGCACCCAGCAGTTTCAGCGGCTGCCGAGAGAGAGTCAGTATCTGGGGCTCTGGGGTCTAGCGGATCAAAAAGTCATCGAACAGTTTTTCACCACAAACACCGGCTCCTATTTTTCAGCTTTATTTGAGTTCCGACAAAATTTGGGGGTAGTTTAAATGAAAAAGGACTTGTTCTTTTAATCCATTAATTATTGTTATAACTAAGTCATTTATCGTCCTTAATATTCTTATTTTTCATCCTTTTAATGTCATGCAGGCTTATGCTTCCTATATACATGTTTAACTGGTTGGTTGTTCCCACTGATATAAACAAATGGAGTAAAATAATTTCGACAGGGTTTTAATAAATTAGATGACCATTGAAACTTACAAAAAACATCACATTCTTGAATAATCATAATAAAAATTACACGTCATTTTTGACGGGGTGTTAGCTAGTGTAAAATAAAAATATGCAAGCCACATTTATTAATAATAAATAATATAATTATATTGAAAAATTTACGGTTTTAAGGTCGATGCTGTTGATTTAGTCTCATAGTTTTGTTAATAATAAAACTATATCAGTTGTACTATGCACTGATGATTTTTTTTACATTTAAGCCTTATTTTTAAGAACTAAACGCTTGTAAAAATATATGTTGTCTGTAAATAAACATTACACTATGTTTTTTAAAATGCATCACAAAAACCGAAGCTTATAACAGCAAATCTATTTCAATGAATTTACACATGTTGTAAACAGACTAAAGTTAAATTATAAACCGTTTCCTGTAACATCCCCTCATTGTTTAAAGCACTCAGTTGAACGACCAAGAGCACTTCCGGTCCGGCGAGTTTTCTCAGCTGTTTGATTAACAAGATGTGTTTAATTATTCACTAATTAACCTTCCAAAGGATTCAGCAATGTAATAAGGTGCAGGATGAGGAAGCTATAGAAAGAGACGGTTTTGAAAAATCACCAATAATCTATTTATAAAAAAAGGATGGTTTTTTATTTTTACCTCTGTTACTATCACTGAAAAAACTCTAAGGTTAAAACTACACGTTAGTTAAAATTAACCTTAAGCTAAGGCCACTATTTGCCCAGCAATATTATGGTTATTTTTACACATGAGTTAAGGTTAAAAATTTATAGTTGTGTTTACCTTAGTAAAGTTATTATTAATTTAATGAAAGCAGTAAAATAACAGTAAAAAGCTTCACCTGCGAGGTCAGGATTCGAACACGGCCCGCCGGTGAGTGAAGCCGGCTCGCTACCACTAAGCCACCAAGGTACTTGTTGAAGGGAACGGAAATGTGTCAGATAATCTGTGGCGACGGCTGGCGTAAGGGTTCCAACTTGTCAGTATTAGTTCAATTGGCTAGTCGTATTCGTCTATGTTGTCCGTTTCAACTGTACTTTGTTGCAAAAACTAAAGAAGCCCTTTCCATTTAACTTAATCAGGTTCAGTTAATTTCAGTGGAAAAATGGCTACACTGGACGGAGTCACCAACACCAACCAACGAACGGAACAACGAACCGGCAACGGCGGCAACCGGCAACCGAAACCAAATCGACAGATCCTACCGATTCGACAGAAAACGGTAGAAATAAAGTTAAATTTGACCAGTAAATTATATGAGCAGACATATAAAAGTCAATAGTTAATTTAAGGTTGGTCGCTATATCCAAATTAGTCACAACATCTCAAAAAGTTCGGTTTACATTCAAGAACTACTTTTTTCTTAAGCTTTTATGCTGTGTAAAACATCCCCACCCCTACTCTTGGCGGAAGGATAAATATTCGAACTTTCGTTTTTCTTAGCAGAATATTAATTAAAGACCCAGAACTATGACTCACAGCGCTTCAACTAAAATAAATAAAAAATAATCTACTACAGGAATGTAATTTAATTTATACTGTCTTCTGATGGGGTTGTATACTAAAGGTAAATTATTTCTTAACGTGTAACATTATTGCAATAACAACCTTATATGAGTTAAATTTAAAATAACTATAATCTGAAGTAGTAATAACCTTATGATTAATGTATTCCTTACCACAATTTTTAGAATATGGTGCTAGTTACTTTACTAAAGTTAAATTCCATTCAACCCTAAAAATAGTGTATCGACAACCTTAGTTACGTTTAATTTAAAATAACTATAATCTGAAGTAGTAATAACCTTATGATTAATGCATTCCTTACCATAATTTTTAGAATATGGTGCTAGTTACTTTACTAAAGTTAAATTCCATTCAACCTTTAAAATAGTGTATCGACAACCTTAGAGTTTTATTAGATATTTTTTACTACATAGTTGGCAACCCTGTAAAACATATTCCAACTTTAAGGATTCTAAGATCTTCATACAGTTTATGTACTTCTTTCTTATCATAATTAACCAAACCAACATTAAAAACTAAAAATACTTTCTTTTAAACGATTTTTTAAACGGGATTTTTTATCCGAACAATGAGTAGAATGACATAGTAAACTTAATCAGGTTGAAGAAGAATAAGGCAATAAATTAACTGAATTGGCATTTAAAATTTTTTTAACTGAAACAAATAACAGTACAACCAAACAATCAAGTATTCATTACAGTAATTTAATCAAACACAAATTGATATTGAAATATTAATATTATAAAATGCATCCTTATTTTTTATGAATAAAAACTTTAAATCGAAGTTAATTAAACATGTTTTACTGTACATAGAAAGGTGTAAATATTTGTTCATTTCAGGAGTAAATCCGTTTACATTTGAGTCGTTAAAGCAATATTATGTAAATCAAAGATCACTCTTTATGTGAAATTATATTCAGTCCAATAAAACAATAACCTAGAAAGTTGTGTGACGAACCTTTTTAAGGTGATTTCACTTTCACCATTTTTTTTTTTTTTTTTTTTTTTTTTTTTGAGTTTCCTGAATATTAAACAAAAAAGTTTCAAATTATACGTCAGTAGCTGGTGGCACGCTTTGTTTATTATCAGTGACTTTGTTCCGTTAGTTTAAAACTGGAAGATGACAAATATCATTCCAGCCAAGTTTTCAACCTCTCTTCCTAATAAGATAAACTTTTCAATCCCGACTCCTCTCGCTGCCCAACTTTGGATCTTCCATCTTCAGTAATTTTCTAGATATTTTCTTAGAGAACATTTTCAGTCCAGTGGTGAAATAATTTGTCAAATGATTGTCGCTGAGAAATTTCCACGCGATAACAGATTTATGTCTGTAGGAATACATACTTTTGTAATAATCATTAATGATTCTGATTTTATTTACAAGAAAAAATTCAGTTCAGAGGTGAAATATTTTTTAAATGATTGCAACTGAGGAATTTTCCACACGATAATACATGTATATTTTTAGAATTATCAATACACCTAATTACAGTTACTTTTTATAAGTATTGTAATTTTTCGTGAAAATCCAATACTTTCAACAGTTTGGAATGTAAGATTCCAAGGGCTGCAAATAAAACTATAACATTAAAAAGGTTTTGGTCTTCTATTTTTGTTTTTTACTTGTTCTATAAATTATTTTTTTATAATAGTTCATTGAATTGAGGATTTCGATCATGACAAATCGAATATTTCAAAATATTTAATCTGCATTTTCCATATATTATACATACTTATACAGTATACCTGGGGACCGAACATTTGCTTGGTAAGCTCAAGCAGTATAGAATATCAGTTGCAGACAGTGTGGCCAAATGCCCATTGCAAAAGGCTTATTTCTTGATCAAGACTAGCTCATTCGCTCCGCTCACTCACCATTCGACCTGTTTCAATTTAGGCCTACGGGTGTTGCACTCTGGTGTATATTTGTTGAATCTGTAACGTGTGGACTCTAATTATTTAGTTAGTAGCTGTTATCACAATTCTTACAAATGCCTTTGTTTTTAAATCATTCATATGTAATTTGTACTTTTATGTGACTTTTATTCATAATCGGCAGAATGTAGTATTATTTAGAAATATATAATATGTTTATATCATGCAGTAGTGTTATTTAAGTACTATTAAAAAATACCTCAGTATTAGGCACGATAAAAAAAGTTATAAACTATTTTTACTTTACCGTTTAATAATCAAGTAACTGGTTGCCACGCAAAACCACATGTTTATACTGGAACACGTTGTCTGAACTTTGAAATGCAATTGAGTCAGCTGTTTCATTATTTCTTTGTTTTGATTTTTAACTCCATAAGACAAATTTAAGTTTTTTTATTTCAGTTAATGATTATAAAGAAATGATATTTTCCCGGCATGCAGTATTTTTATTTACAAGGCCGGCTGACTTGTATTTTTATTTTACAACTAGGCCTATGTTATTTTCAAAGGTTGAAGAAAATCGTTCGAGCCGTTTTAGAGATCCGTGCATGTCCAAACATATATACAAACATACATACATACATACACACATACATACGAATATACCTTACTCGTATGGGATATGTATTATTTACTGTGATAACTTATGTAAATTTATCAAATATTTCTTTGGAAGATGTATTTTACTTCACCATAACTAGATCTACCGACGTAATTTGAGTTGGACCATAATACATAATAGACACATAATACATAATACATAAAATAGACCTCCAGTCGCGGCCGGTCCGACATAATGCGATCCTGTGTATTATCATTGACGAAATGTTGAGTGTTAACTTTGTCGTGTATATATTTATTTATTCTTCGTCTTTATGTTACCAATTTTAAATTAATGACGAACCTTCTTGGAGATTGCCAGAAGATGTGGCTGTCGCCACGAAACATGTGGTATATCTCAACAACAACGGGGTACTGAAAAGGTAAACAATTTATTATTCTATGAATTTGTATCAGTATCCAGAAGTAGGAATCATGAATCTGAATAAAAAAGTAATATAAATACGTTTTGGTCACAGCTTTATCTAACCGTAACTGAAAAACAAGTGCACTGTAACAGAAGATCAAGATTTGAAAAAAACATTAACATTATTATATTGATTTTAAGTCATGTTATTAATATAAAACATTACCACGTTTACAACATTTTCTCGACGGTAGTATATGGAGCCATAAGTCATCTTTGTATTCCACTAAATCTTCCAGTAGTAAATCACTGAGTTTTTGACTCCAGATCAGAAAAAGGTTGATTTGTAGTTGCATGAAAAAGTAAAAGGCCCCATGTAATATTCTTGGGTCCTGAGTCTCGATATTTATGTTCGACTCGGCAACTCGCTGCATTACTCTCAGGCAAATAATACTACGTCATTTTTATTTCAGGCATCCATCAAACATAGCTCGCAGCATATTTTATGTCTAGAAACAATAAGCAGTTAGAGGAGATAAACTGATATGTGTTCTTAGATAGTTGGCTTCATTTCCCATATTGAAAACATATGTAAACAAGTCGTGTTTGGAAGTAAGAAAACCGGCAGATACTAAGCGTTAGCGGCGTTAGGAAAAATTGCATGACTTGTTGATTTTTGCCATGTCAGTTTATAAATTAGCATTGCAGTTTTGCAGATTGAAGTTTTTTATAACACGATGTGTAGGCTTTTCTAAATAAAGTAGGTATACAGTACCTCCAAGATAGTAGAGCAAGACTGTTACATTAGGCTGCATTTTTTATAGAATCCGAATTTCTTTGTTAAATTTATACCACACCGCAAACAATTTCACTGTAATCTTAATTATAGTTGATGAACTTAATATATAAGTTTTTATAATTTGTTTTATTTTTTATGTAAAAATAACTCATTATTATATTATTTTAAGTTTAATTTATGACCGTATCAAAGAGAGAACGGTCATTGGTCTTACTGTCTTAAATCCAACTGAAAACGTTACTAATAAACGGTTTCAGATAACTGACTCATAGGCCTACTTTCTCCCAACAATAGCAAAAAGGTGTTAAAAGCCTCCACAGATCAATGTGGCTCTGTCATATAGTTATTTGGTGCGTGAAGAGCACAAGTTTGACTCCACGCGTCTCTGTGACATTTTGCAACGTACTGCGTTTACTGATCACTCTCATCAAAAGTGCGTAACGCAATCTGTAACGTAACGTGATACATGTATGGAGGTGGTAGCACATGAATAAAAGTAGCATGGAAATAAAAGTGTATGGAGGTGATAGCATATGGAATAAAGGCCATTTCACACCAAAACTACCGCGTCTGCGCGGGAGGCGGGAGTTTCATCGACTACAGTAAATTATTTTGTAAATTGTAAATTATTCTTGTTTAATCTCTGTTACTTTTGCTCATAATTAACACTTGTTATATAAACATTTTGGAAATCCTTAAAATTGTATAATGATTCTATAATAAATTACTTTTAAATACTTTCTTGAATGATTATTGTTTTCAACTGTAATTATAGCATTTAGATTCAAGTACTTTTTTTAACATAAAAAGAATAATTATCAATTAATTATTAATAATAACAACAATTAACACCAATAATAACAACAATTATTAATAATGAATAAGGTTAAAATTATTAATTTAGGTAGCCCTACGTTAATTCTAAAATTGTTTATTAATCTGCTATAAATAAAATTCAAAACATTTTTAGTGGGATTTATAGTAACTCTATTCCTACAGAATTATTTATATGAAAGCTTTATGTAAAAAAACATGGTTCTTTTGTATTTATATTTTTAAAACAGCTAAAAGAAAATGTCTGAATCTTTACTCCAGATTACGATTCCATGTAAAATCTTATAGACCTACTCTATCTTATCTTACACTCTAAAACAAGCGCTGTTTGCATGGGCAAACCTTTTTTCTCTCCAAGGATTTTGGAAATTTTAGTTGTATATGAGGGTTTTGGCCAGGAGGAATTGATTGGAAGATTTCGCTCATTTCTTGCCACGCTAAATCGTTCACATTGCCATCACGGTATATTTCCTTCCGTGTATCCCATAAAACCGGCCTCTTCCTTACTTCCTCGATGAACGATTCCACGGCAAAACAGTAAACACTTGTCAACAGCAACAAGCAAACACCTGGTGGCGCGAGACGGTTGCAGTCGACAGGCTGGCGTTCTGCGCATGCGCGAGCCAAAACTACCGCGCCGGTAGCGGTACAAAATCGCTCGAGGAGCGGTACTGGCGGTACTACCGGCACTACCGCGGGCGTGCGGTAGTCCGGTATGAACTGTCCCATATGATAACACGGTGAGCGATCTTTAAAAAGTACCGCCAGCGGTAGCGGTAGCCGGTAGCGGTAGGCGGTGTGAAATGGCCTTAAAAGTAGGCAGGATCACTGTCTTCTGTACCAACATCTAGCCCTACCTACTTTACCTAATGCAATCTTATTTGTCTGATTTGTGGCTTAAAAAGATCTTGAAAGGAGTTATTTTTACCAAATGAGTCATCTTTACCTTTGGGCTAGTAGCCCCTTATTGCGCAGGCGGCAATGTTAACCATACGGCTTTGGCGCAAAACATGGTACTTTATTCCCCTGTTTCGGACGCCGTTTTTTCAACAGATTTTCTTAAACTTGATAAGTTTTTAGTTGAATAGTTACATTAGGTACCTCGTACCTCAAAATTTTTAAAATTTAAAAAATATTCTCTCTGTGACGTCGCAAAGTAACTCGATTATCCTTACTTTTAAGATTTTTTTACTTATACCATTAATTTTTACTCATATATCAGTTATGGGGGACCTAGATCTAACCTTAACAATAAAACATAAATTTTACCAATAAGTATCCAAAAACACCGTCCGAAACAGGGGAATACGGAGGCATGTTTTTTTGTGTTTTTACAAGGGTGAAGATGACTCTTAACTGTCCATGGGTCAACCTACTTCTACCTAATTTATATGTTCTTTGCTCAACCTTACTGCTCTACAGATAAAAATCATTGAACGTTACTATACAGTTTTAGTCTAAGAATACACTATTGATTTTTTTAGATAAAAAATAATGAATTTTGTTTATACAAATAAACACCCTATTCTACTAAATGTGTGTTTTGTATGTATTTTAAATAAAAATCAACCATAAAACCAGCATTTACCTGGTCCTAGTATTTTCACAATATTTCCAATCCTCTATTTTTTCTGCCTTTATCTGACCTTTATAAAAAATAATCGTGACGAGGTTACGAAAGATTTGATCATTTTGTTATTTCTAAAACAAATAATGTACTGACTGTACCGTACTAATATTATTTCTTCACTAGTCCGGAATGTGCTGGTCGTTACCGGTGTAAGATCGATGAGTTTCAAGTACGAGGCGAAGACGAGTGTTTGAATAGACCGAGTACCGGTATACCACTTTCGGACGAGTAACGAACAGTACTTTTTACCATGCCACTTAAAATAAAATATACAGTGTGGATAAAAGTCACCTACAAGTGTGACCTAGGCTTTCAACTTAACCTATCCGCACAATTTTGCAATGCCTCTCTCTGTGAAACTGCGACCCTCTCTTGATAAAAAATAAATTGTATCAGATAACTGACACAAACATTCTCCCAGCACTGAATGGCCGTCAAAGATGTTTTGATCGTTTACTGATGTGTTCTGTGGGTCACTATACCACGCAGGAACAGCACGAGTTGTGCTGAAGTTTGTTATTTGTTTAAGTTAAATTAATGATTAAAAGTAGTAGGTATAGGCCTAATTTATTTCAAGTTGAAAGATTTTGTTGAAAATAAAATAGTTTAACATTTAAAGACCCGTAACTTTTGAATGATAAATTTTCTCGGATAAGGGTGGTGTAATGTTATTTTACGTTTTATCCTTAATTAACCACAAATTTGATCAAAATCTTTTATAGCGATGTTAAAATCTGGTTTACATCCAGAAAAACAGCCAAGACTAACTTTTTAGACTAAGGACGCACCAAAATATATTCACCAACATATCAAATTAAAAATTTAATCGAAAACGTTCTCCATATGAGGGGGAGAAGGTACAAGTAGCTGGCTTTTCCCCTTTACCACAACACGAACCATTTGTTGCCCGTCTTGCCCCTCTCAACTAGTTCCTGAGAGTGACCGCAATCGCCCCTTTACCCGGCTCATCCGACACTTTTCAGTTGATATTGTAATTACGCGATAGACCCCGGTGCGTGTACGTTGGCCTCGCATTGTACCGTCACCGGCTGTCATTGTACTCTGACAGGCTGTCATTGCTGTCATTGCTGTCATCCACTCGCTGTCGACACGACCCCCCCCCCCCTTACACGGGTGGTCCATTTGCTGTGTGAATGAGCCCGGGATCAGCCCTGGCTACCCTCACGGTCAATTGATCTGGTATACAGTACCTACGGGGTGGTTTGGCAACTGGGTGTTGGCAAAGATGATAGTGTTATTTTATTTTAATAAGTGTAAGTCAAGCATATGCTTCATTCGGTAAACTATGAATATTTCAAGTCATAATGGAAACTTCAAATATTTACAAGTTTTTTAATATAAAGTACCTTAGTTATAGTGTTACAATTTTTTTTAGAGTGTTTCTATACGTCAGTGGTATTTTTATCTACTGTAAAATCTAAAGATAGAATTATTAATTAATAGCCCAATGACAAATGGTAACTATGTCCGGAATCGAGTTTTTACAAAGCTTTACTAACTTTTCTCAGGATCAAACCGGCAACCTATATGCATTCAAAGGCGAGCACTAAAATAACGACTAATCTACCCAGCCAGTGTATTGTGTTCCTTACAGTTTTTAAACATTTTAAGGTACACTTTTATCATGATATAACACAATCTGACTTAAATCTTTTAACTTACTATCCTTTAAAGTAAAAGCCTCATAAATATGTTACCTGAGCAATCTCTTACTTTTTCACCACGCGCAATTCTCTAGCATAATTCGTACACTTACATATGACGTACGGTACCTCAAACAAGGTAATCGTATTTTACAACTGCAGATATCTCAATAGTCGTGCCAAAACATTAAAAATTAATCGCTTAAAAATATTCATTCTAATAATTTACACTCTATATTGATTCTTGCGTCTAAATTATTGAATTAGTTCTTCAGTTAAACCTATTACAACCCATTAACATTGATTCTTACTTTAAAATGTCACACTGAAACGATAGTAAACCAATCACATATACTCTACAGGTGCCAACCCCCCCCCCCCCCCCCCCTCATTACCGGAAATGTTAGCGCGCAACATTAAAAGTAACCAAAACCAGGCTTTATTCAAGATATTGAATATCACATGAAATTTTTATTCTTAACGTAGAAATGTTAAACAATACATTTTGTTCAAATGATTTCAAAATTTCAATTTTTAAAAACGATTTTAATGTCATTACATTGAAATCATTTTTAAAAACACGACCATGTTTTCAACTATTTTTGGTTAAAGATTGTGGAGGGTTAGGCACCCCCACCTACATAAATTTAAAAAGTCGAATATCAGTTGTTTGTTTATTTTCTTATCGTACCTTTATGTAATCAGATCAAAATACAGTAGGCCTATATCCTTCAATACGGTATTTAATAATTAAGCTATATGAGTGCGTTTACGGACGCACGTTTTTCAAATGCATTCATACAGATGAGAGGGTTTATGCATTGACCTTTGCCTTTGGCCGTTCTGAATGTTCCCAATGTATTTAGAAACATACATTTTGTCGTCAGTACAGCCACAGATCAGTAACAAGATTTGCATTGAGGCTAGCAAACACGACAAAGTTCTACCATTAACATCATAGGCCTACTGTCACTCTATGACCCTGTCTTAAAATTAGTCTTTAACGTCTATAGATCGTGTTTTAGATCTATGCACTTATTGCCTCTTACAGAAAACCATTGAATCCATACGAGTAAATTAATTTCTCATTACTGCATGGACCTTTACAACATACATAACCTCCTGAGTTGTGTTCTTGTGTCATTAATTATACGTTTACGTTCACGTGGTTGTTACTGTCGCGTATAGTGTTTAATATCTTCCCCACGGTGAGAAATTCCCTAAATTCCCCACTGTAGTTTGCTGTGAACACTGGATACCCCACTTTTACCCTAAGACAAAGAAGTGTAAATGGAAATATAAGGTGTTTTTATGGAAAAAAATTATAATGAAGAGAATCTTATACCCGTAAAAATTTTGGCAACAAAAACGTCATTCCAAGAAGTTTACATTTTCATTTGTTTACTATATTTTGCTATGTAGCCTACATGGGCCTAATTATATTGCATTTGCCCATGGCATTACATTTTTTGTGAGAGGAAGAAAATTTTGGTATAGGCTATTTCCTTTTTAATGGTGTTTTATTGCATTCCCCTCTAAAAGTAATTTGTAAAACCTTAAAACATTTAGTAATGAGGGGGAATAACGATATGAGTGGATAACTGATAGACTTTTTTGCCATGTTGCCGTACCATTTTTTATATTTCCTCCCTCAAATAGGTAAGAAATAAAAATGTCCCGTAATTTTTTTTTTTTGTTTTTTTTGTTTGCTAGGAGAAAATAATTTTCCCCTATTTTCCATAAAAAAATATCGACGTTAAGGAAAAGGTATGCTGTTGGGATTTTTTTTAGTTCTACTGTGAGAAGTTTCGTTTATACAGTCATTGTAGCATTTTCTGCGTGGTTAACTTATCATCCTTCCACATAGTTTGAAGTGCTGTTATAAAACTTCAATGGAAGGAAAATGAAAACACGTGGTAGCGCCAGTAGCAGTATTCCATCGAAGGTCGTTCATCAGGAGCGAGCACATCCACATTACTATCTATAGATTGCCTATAAAACTAGATAATGACAAAACTAATGATAATGTCATACATAAAATTAAATTTTGGTTTAATAATTTATTAATGAAATTAGTGTAAACTATAAATAATAAAAACTAAATTTTTCATGAGTACATGAAATTTATTGGTAGGCCTATATTTTAGATGAGCATAAAAAATTCCCCCAAAAAATTTACACACTAAAAGTGAAAGAATGAAAATTCACTCTTTCAGAGTGACTTTTTAACTCTTTGAAAGTAGGAAAACCGAGCCACTCTGAAAGAATGAATATTCACTCTTTAAAATAGTGAACTGGGGTCATTCTTTGAAAGAGTGAATATTTCCACTCAACGAAAGAGTGATTTCCACTCAACGAAAGAATGATTTCCACTCAACGAAAGAGTGATTTCCACTCAACGAAAGAATGATTTCCACTCAACGAAAGAGTGATTTCCACTCAACGAAAGAGTGATTTCCACTCAACGAAAGAATGATTTTCACTCAATGAAAGAATGATTTCCACTCTAACCTAACCTATCAAATTAAGTCTTCTCACAATTACTCAAAATAGGTACACATAAAAAATAAACTTAGCTAGTATATTTTGTGTTGTTCTTTGATAATGTTTTAGGCTACATTAACTTAGTTAAAATTTGTCCTTTATTTTGTTATTTATGTTAATATTATTCTATTAAAACCTACTGAACTGAACCTCGATGATAACCTGTAAGACAAAGTGTAGAAAGCTAAGGTGGCTTTGCCTTCATTATAAGTGATTCTCAGGCTTGTATACTACACAATATCCTGTTAATAATAGAGTATGTTTGCATATAGAACTAAATTACTTTATCTAAACTTAAGTAGTTGTGCTTGCTAACTATTGAGGAAGGAAAGCTTCTGGAAAGAGACGCCGTGACGTGACACCGATGCCGAGGAGGAAGATTTTTTTGGAGGTGAATGCTTACGATGATTGATTTCAGAGCTGACTTGAAGTTTTAGCCATAGCCATGCAAACACACAAAACGTTTCCCAATACTTAATATAAATAACGCATATAAAATTGTCCCGGACCCGTTAAAGATGGTGGTCTTCTGATTCTGTAAGGAAATCACTCTTTGATAGAGTGACTGAGAAACCATCTATTGAAAAGGTGAAAATCCATTTATTTAAATAGTGGATATTTTCACTCTTTAGAAAGAGTGGAGGTTTTCTATTCTTTCACGAGTTACTTTTCATTCTTTTGGAATGAACACGCATTCACTCTGAACAAAGAATGACTTTTTCATTCTTTCTATTTTAGCGTGTATGAAACTATTGGCGTCATCATCCCCCTTCCCCTGTGGGCACCCTAGAGTTACCCCAGCCCATCGCCTTGATGCGTTTGACGTTGTCGTTGTAAGTTTCCAGCGTCGCGTCGGTTTTGGTGTTTAGGTGTCTCTAGTTTGGCAACACTGAGTCACGGGCCACGAGTCACGTGATGCTACAAAGACAACGGAAAAGTCCCAAATCTGCGACTATCACGACAATTTACATAATTGGCAACCAAACTGTAGGTCACCGGACTCAAGAATGGACAGTAACTGTTAACAGAATTGCGTATGACGAAAAGGTTTTGTGAACTTTCCATTGTGCAGCCTACACGTCTTTATGGAGAAGAGACTAAATTAATGGAGGACAGTCAGTATAACTGTTTTGAACAAAAGTCGAAATAACCATTCCTATAGCTGCAGTTGGAATTATAGCTATGTAACGGCCTTTTGTTCTCAAAATTTGTCTTTTAAAGTTTTTCCAAGGTAAAAAAAATAGTAGGTAGGGGACATGTTTTCCCTTTTTTAAATTCTGAATTGGAGAAAATTTCCCTTAGGATATAGAGCAAACAAATAAAAATAAACATTGCAATAGCTTTGGGAATTTAGGAAAGATTATATATTAAAAAAAAACTGTATTGGTGTGAATTATTCGAAACAAATTAGAGAGTGGGTACTTTAAAACCACTGACATATAGCTTACTTAAATTCGTATCATTGCAATTAATAAATAAGGTTTTCAAATGACAGTCTGTCCCGATTTAAAAGCTTCTCGGAAATGTCAAGACAATTGATTTAAATTGTTAAAAAGCAATTAGCGTTTCATGGAACTGAAATGTTTCACAGCTTAACAATCAAGATTAAAAACTTACTCTTAGGTTTATCCTAATGTTTTTTTTATATTTTTTTATAAAACCAATAATAGTTTTAGAATGTTTTTTATTTAATAAAGACTCGGCAAAATTTACTATGAGTTTATTATTTTTACTTAATTTTGAAAATATGGAAATCTCTTTTAATATTTATCTAAATCAGCAAAGGTCAAGTTTATACGCAACTGTATTTCATTAGCCACATTGATTTAGAACTCAATTATTAATAAATTCCAAAAGGGTTCCTACTCGATTTCTTGTGATGCCTTTATATTAGATTTCTAATTATCTGCAACTTTGAACGAGCGACAAATTGGTTTCGCCTGCAAGTACGGCGATGCAAACTTCATCGGCTCCAAAAATGTATGACGATTTATCTATTGTGTACCCTAAATACAATACTTCATTAAGGGTTTACAGTACCCTCCATCTTGGGGGTTTTCCCTATAAGACTAATGTTAAATTTAATACGTCCGCTACGCCTTTAATATTGATCGAAAGAGATTTATAATTTTAATCGACATTTTAAATACCAATGGGACTGTGAAATCAAAAGTTTGATATTATTTATTGTTTTGATTAAAAAGTAAGAAAGTATTCCCCACTCTTTTGGCTCGAAGACGGACGCGATTTTCCCAGTAGCTTAATCTGAAATTTTTATTTTTACTCCATAGAACCATAGATATATCCCTTAAAATAACGTAAGAAGAATCTTTTTCGACCATTTTTGAAGGCGTAATGGACGTTTAAAATTTAACATTAGTCTTATGGGTATAAAAAATCCAAGGTGGTGGGTATTGTAGACTCATAACTTTTTATGCTACCTTTTCCTCAATCTATAAATACTTTTTATTACTAATCCTAGTTTTGATTAGAATTTACAAAATTCATCAAACGGACCAGTCCAAAGGTTAACGAATACTAAAGAAAGTAATCAAGGGATTGGATACGGATGTTTTTGCCATCCCAACAGTAGCGCGAACGCTCGTCCATTTCGGGTGAAATCGCACTTACACAACTGAGCGGAATCGTGCCGACTGCGTATTGGCCACATTTTACATAATGTGCGACGGAACACAGCATTCCCATTTCCATCGCCCCATCGCCGTCCTCCGCCGTGGTCGTGACCGGGCGAGTTCTGACCCGACCACGATCAGAGAAGATGCGATCTCGCTCACTTCCGTCCCCGCCAGTGTTGCCAACCAGACACGATCGTGCCAGGAAATGTCGCACGCATCCGGCGTAGGACTTTCGCAGGGAGATGATGCAGATTTGGGTCCATTTAAGAAGAGGGTCTCAACTGACTTATCAGGAAATTTTGTCTGCAAGTGTAAAGAGCATTATCAAAAGTAACGCGATTGTCCGTACATGTAGTCTACAGATCGATAAAAACTCTGTCCAGCCATTTCTAAACACCTACACTGAAGACTCGCTTCATCATCAAATCTGTATACTTAGGATATCTATTGCATATTACCTCTAGTGTACATTATCTATTGATGTGTATATTGAACCTTTAACGTTATTAAATGTTCTCCCTGGCAACTAGGTGTCTATGACGGGACAATTGGGGGTTTCTTCTGGCCCTTACATCACTCTGTACGAAGAATAAACCTCATCATTTTGTCCACTTTGACTTGGACCAAACTTTGAAGCCCTGTACTCAAGACTTCTCACATTACTTATAAGAAGGAGCTGCAATCTGGTTACGGTAGCTTCACGTGAGATTCGCCAACGTTGCATGACGAGACCGGTCAACCGGTTCCGTGATTGAGTGATGCGTACGTCGCCGTACGGTGATGAAATTACGGAGGCAGGATTGATATTAATGCTCGGGGAGGGTTCGCCTGCTGCGCGTTCACGCTGCTTTAAATTCGGACAAGAGACTGCCGTCAACGGTCGACGTGGGGTCGCAGAATGTTTCCAAACTGTAAACTTGACAGTGGGAATAGACAAGGTGGACGGGTCGGCTGGAAACATGACAGTGGGAAAAGACAAGACGAATATAAGTTGGCTGGATGAGGGAATAGACTAGGTAGATGCAATAAGTGGACAACATCTTGAAGGCAGTAGGGAACGTGGATGTATTGGTTGGAAAACTTGACAGTGGGAATAGGAGAGGTGAATGTGGAGGGTGGAAAACTTCACGGTTGGAAAAGGCAGGGTTGATGGACATCAGGAAAACTTAAGAGTCATCCTCACCTTTGCGGGACCAGTAGCCCATTGTTGCCCAGTCGGCAATGTTAAGAGGGCGTTGGAGTCAATTCAAATTCCGCCTTTCCCCCATAAGAGCAATGTTAAACGGGATGTCAAATAACTCTTTTATTTATAATCAGAAAATAATGGTTTATAGCTCTAAATAAAGGGTTCACCAAAGCGGATTTTGTTTGCGAGAGGAATTTTTAGAAAAATTAGTGTTTTTAACTAATTTGAAATAACAAAGAAAGTTTTTTACTACTTTTAAAACATTTTCTACAGAATTTTATAAATTATTTACAAAGAATCCATCTCGCAAAAGTAACGGGGAATTTAATTGTGATTCAAACGCTATTTATTCTGAACCAATCGGATAAAAAATAAAGAAATTATATGACAAATGCCGGGGACAAGTTTAGCATTGCTCTTATGGGAAATAAATCCAACATGGCGGCACTCCAACGCCCTCTTAACCACACCAAGTTTAAAGAAAAGGTTGAAAAACGGCGACCGCAACAGGGGAATAAAATGCCATGTTTTGCATTAAAAATGGTTAACATTGCCGACTGCGCAACAACGGGCTACTGGCCCAAAGGTGAAGATGATTCTTAACAGTGAGCATAATAGATGACGGTAGATACTTGTCAGTTGACTGGAAACACTGGCTTTACGAATAGACAATTTTGAAGGAGGAAAACTTGGTGCAGTAAAGGGGATGGGTCGGTGGGTAGGTGGGACGATGTTGTTGGAAAGGACTGTAAAGACATTAAATGTTTCTTAGACCTACTCCACGTGCAGTAGTTAAAATCTAATTTTAAGAACAAACCATAACATATTGCAATATGTTAATGTTGATCAAATATATATTTTCAATTATTACTACAGAAACTCATGTTTTATTTTCTTTCCGCTCTCATTGTAATGCCTTTAGCAGTTATGTTGCTAGTAACATCTTCTATGAGAAGTTCGAATATGGAAGAGTGCCTTAAAAGAAGCTTGATAAAACCTACTATGTATTATTTAAGTCTCTACATTTTTATTGTAGATTTTAGTAAGACCCTACATATATTAAAAAATGTATATCCAGTATCCTGCTGTAATTTGATGTATCCTTGTTTATGGTCAAATATGAATTTTTAATTTGTTTAAACTATGTGTAGTGTTAAAACAAAATCATTAATGTCCATAAATAAACATATTGATACCCAAAGGTGAAATGTATATTCAACCCAAAACTAAACCCATAAAATCAAACCAAAGAGTGTTTCAAATTTACCAATGAAAAAGCCCTCAAATAATATACGAATATAAAAAACGTATTTACTCGGCGACGACGATGAAGCTCAACACTTCGCTATCCCAGTTTCGCACTAAATGTTAACTACCCAGTTCGTCCATTGGCCGTAACTGCATAACTGACATCGAACCGTTTACCCCCGACCGGGCCGGAAGCTGTAATTAATCAGTAATAAAACAGTGCCGGAACCGAGCGCTGTGATAAATCAGCGAGGGGCAATAAAATATAACTGAGCCCTGGTTGACGAGTGCTGCTGATTCTGTCGTTCAGCGAGACTGACGCTCGCTCAGCGCTCAGCGCTCCCAGCTCGGCTCGGCCATGTTTACAATTTATTGGTCATAACTCCTCTTTATGGCGGCAGACTTTTGATTGGAGATTACCTCTTGTTTCTCGTTACACTTTTAGAGTCGGGCTAATTACTTTTTTGTTGCTAAGTAGGCCTACGTCGAGGATTTCGTTAGGGTTGAGAAGGGGTTTGTAATTTGTTTATCTTTGAAAATTCATTTGTTATAAAGCCAACTATGGCGAGATAATTCTATTTGAATTTTTATATACGTTCATCCTTTATTAATTTGGTGGGTATATAAAAAAAAACTTTCTTTTACATGTTAGTGAGTGTATGTAGCCTACTATGTTTCATTCATGATCTAATGTTTTCTGGTAGATAAATAATTTTAATGACCATACTAGGGTGATGTAGAAGAATAACTTCCTTAAAAAGTAATCAATTATTTCTCCGATACTTTTCAAAAGGTTCAACTATCTGTTTCACTGTTTTAAATAGTTTGTTGCCATACTTCTTGTACTGCCAGTTACTACCTCTAGTTTTTTTTTTTTTTTTTTTTTTTTTTATTATTATTAATCTTAGCCATGTACGTTAGCATTTGTTAACTATTGTCCATTTTGAGAAATGTTTATATTTATTCCCACTCTGTAAAAATGGTGTAATCCGTTGGTGTACAAATAAATAAATAAAAAGTAAAATAGGGAATTCAAAAAATGTATTCAAAGGTATAAAGATATACAACGTTTACATTTCTGTTATTTACAAACAATGCTTTTTATAATTCTTTAATTTTCACAATTCTGCATTTAAAAAATAATCTACCTTCTTATTTCTATAAGAGTATCGTCTGTTACGTCCCTTTTTCTCTCAACCTACTGAACAGATTGAGGTATTCTTTTAAAGCTTAAGATATGGCGCGTGGGCGAATCGAAATTAAAAAGGTCATATCTTTTGAGGCTTCGCCCTAGACCCCACTTCATATTATGTAACCTTGTCGCGACCAGAGGTCATCTCGGGCAGTTTTTACCTCACGGGTCCTGCACGCGACAGAAATGTCATTTTCGTTTAATCCCTTTTCCCGTCAAGTGAGATCGGTCCGCAGTCTGCCGTTCCGCCGTTTCGGAATACTCGGTTCACGTTTCGCGTTTCGTGTCGACTGCACAAAAGACTCTCAATTCCTCCGTTCCACCGTCCACTTCAGCCCGCTAATATAAAGGGTTCGCAGAACTTGCATTATACGTTTTTGTCCACACAAGGCATTGTTGTCAGGGCTTTAACACTTCAAAGAATCTTCCATAGATCTTTTCGTGGTAGATCTTTTGCTGAACAGTTTTATTTATTATTTTTAGTCAAATCTCTGTTTGAGGGTTTAAATTGTTTTGGGGTAAGTTGACGTTTTGAGGATGATGTTCGAAAATAACTTGAGGGGACATTATATTTGTTGTTCCTTATATTAGTTTCGTTTTTGAAAATTAAATTTTGTTCTTCAAGTGTAATGTTAAGTACAAAGTTAAAATAAGCAACGTGTAATTTAAATTATGTTGTATGTTAAACTGTGAATTATATTTTTACTATATTATGATTTTATTAAATGGATATGGGACGATACTGAAATTTACTGGGCACTTGTATGGTTGAAGTTATACTGTGATCAGTAACCGATATAGCAGCAGACCAATTCACTAGTTAATTTTCAATAATGGGAGTGTAGGTTTTTGCCAAAAAGTAAGATATGTATATCAATGCATAAAAAACGTGTCATTTAAATTGTGTTAGTTTTTTTAAGTTTACAATATTTGTTATTTGTAAGCGACTTCTATACAAAATAATAGGCCCAAAGCTTTGGGTTTCAAGTGACATATCTTTGATAAATCCTATTACGAAAAAAAACAGTGAAAACTCTTGGAACAATCAGTTCTATTGTAAAGTTTAAATGTTAAAAGCACACAATTAAGATTTTTTAAATAAATAATATATCTCATCATTAACTATTCTTAGTAAAATCTTAACTTTTTTGTATAAAAATAAGAACGTCGCCATAAAAATCGCCAGTAAGTAGATGGGCCATCACGTGCGGCGCCTAATCCAAAAACACGACCCAAAATGTGGGAACGCCGACCCCCCGGGCTGCGCGGCGCGTAATCACTTATTTACCGGCCGCGGGGGAGGCTCGTTAGAGGGATTTTGAAAAACACGAACCGCGGCTCAGCGGGGCGGCGCGTGATTGTGCGAGCAACCGCACACGCGCACGCACACGCACACGCACACGCGGGGTAATTGTGTAACAACAAATTGGACCAACCGCGGACCCGGTGTCGTTAGGTCGGCGGTCACGGGACCTGGAGGGTGGTTTTGGATTCTGATCCTAACTGTCTTTCCATCTACACGTGACACGGGGTGCGTGTGTTCCACTTGCCCCGCGGTTTCGGGGTATTAGGGCCATTTCAAAACAGGACATTTGCCCCGAAAGATTGACAGGTAGAAAAAATGGTTGCTAAGATCAGAACTTGCCCCGATAGATGATAGGGGTCTCTCCCCAAACGGCCTGCTCTCTCCGGAGTCATGCAATTCTTTTTCCCAGGTGAAAATGACAGATGATGTTAACGTTAAGAGGGTTCTGGGTCTGTCCTTGTGGAAATTGCTAAAAATTACCTTATTACTATTCGAATTGTTTACAAGCATACTGAGTTTTAGAACCACCTAGTATTCGGTGTAAAAAACTGTCGATAAGAAAACTCTGATGCACTTCAGCACGTGTGAGACCCAAGACTCAGGTAGATAATGGTGAGGAGTGAGATTTGGCCGCGGAAAGTAGGCTTTTAATTAATATATGATATTCATTGAATACGTTTATAACCTGCCCGACCAGCAGCTTCAGCAGCTGCCGACAGAGGTGTCAGTATCGAGGGTCTCGTGGGTCAAAAATCAACGTGTAGGTAGTGTTTCACTTGCTCTAATTTTTTGCCTTTATTTTAAGTCCAATAAAAATGGGAGGTGGGAGTAATTTAACATGAAAGATAGGGACTTGGTCTACTTGACCTTGACCAACTTTTTTATTTGTTTTATAGATATTAAATTCATATGGAGCTATAACGGACCAAAGTTGATCCAACTTTGATCAGTTTTGATCCTTTATAGCTTGATATGAATTCAAAATATATAAAACATATAAAAGTAGCCCAAGTCTTTATCAACCTACCACTTTTATCGGCCTTAAAATAAAGGCTCAACATGGGAGAAGGTGAAGCACTGCATGAATTTCTAAGAGCGGCGCTTTAGTCCCTTCTTTAGTACATTGTTTCATAATAGCAGCCATGAAAGTGATTTTTTTGTAGCCAACCAAATGATTATCGCAAGGATTCATCGTAGTGCTAGGGGGTGTGGTGGAGAGGGGAGGGGCTTTCCATAGTAACCGTTCGGGGCGACGCTCGGTATGGCGTTTGGAGCCAAATTGACCCTGACACACTACCGTACATCGGACCGTTCACAGAACCGATCTTTTCTTCGATGTTTCGCCAGGAAACCGCCTTCAGAGCGATCGGTATGATTTTTGGTCCGGTGCTCAGTCCGGTGAAAAGTTCGGTAGTGTGTCGTCGCCTATAGAGTATAGCGTTATATAGTCAATGCAGATACTGTATGCTCCTTTGGTGGGGCTGTGAGGGGGTGTCAAGTACAGAAATTTAGGTATGTGGGTATTTTTAGCGAATTTCCCATAGGGAATAAGCTATTACCGTAGGTCTCATGGTAAGACCTAAGCCCGGGACCATGTTACTTTTTCGTTTTGAGGTGCCCAGAGACCAAAAATAATAGTCATTAAAATTTTTATATATATATATATATATATGTATATATATATATATATAAGTAGATAGTATCATGTTACTTCTAGGACACTTTTGGAGACAATCAAAAATCAAACAAATTTCACAGTTTTTTAATACAATTATGCAATATTTTTGCCATTTTTTGGCCAATTTTCAGCTTTTGTCAAATTGTCATAAAAATATGCAATTTTAATGAAATTTTTAACAAATATGCCTAAAATTTTCTACAAAATAAAATTTTTTTAAAAACAAGTAAAATTATCACATTTTATAAGTATTTTTTCAATAAAATTAATAGTTGACTTTTCATAAGGTAATTTAAAATTTTAGTAGTATTTTTTCAATAAATTTGACTAAAATAGTAATAATTCATTCTAATTAATTTCAGTAATATCATTTTTGATTATATTATATTCAAGTAATTTTTCAGATACAATAATAATATAACAATTTGTTTTACTAGTAGCTACTATATCATAATCAAAATCTGCATTAATAATAATATCATTTTTTGAACTTGAAATATTTGTTGGATTTTTTGTAGTATCAATTACATAAATTGGTCTATTATCTAGAAATTCTGTTGGACTATAATACATTTTACTACTAATATAATAAACTTTTTTGTAATCTTGATACATTTCATACATAATTCTAAATTTTTCATTGTTTATATCAAAATTTTCCAATTCATCAGGGTAATAATGACCATTTAGTTTTACTCTTATATTTTTTACATACATACTATCAAATTTAGAAGTATCAAATAACTGATCATTTGTTCTTGATTTTTGAAATCCAATTATAATAAATTTTGGATTATAAATATTTCTATAGATATTTGTTATATCAAAACTTAAATTCTTTCCTGTAATATTTTTTTGTTCAATGCATTGCCAATGATTAAAATGAAAATTTACTTTTTCAAATTTGCTTAGTTCATTAATTAATTGAATTTTACTTGTTGTTTTGTATTCAATTATAGGAACTCTAATAAAAAATTCATCAATTGTTATTTTACCTTCAGTTGGTAATGTAGCATTATCATAAGATCCATCAGCCTTTTTAGTTTTCCATCTAAAAATTGCATCATTATCTTCTGATCTAATAAATGTTATATTAAAACCTCCTTTGTATATTGGAATATTTACATTTTCAAAAAATCCTAATCCAAAATGAGATAAATTACCAATTGCTTCAAATTTATTTTTAAAATTTGATTCAAAACCATTATTTATCTGATTTATTTCTGATTTTGAATAAGTTATAGTACCTTTAATTGTACTTAATAGACCAGGATATTCAATTTCATCAATCAATTTATTATGTTTTCTAACTTCAATTTTTGAAAATAAAAATGGAACAAAATTATCAATTAATTTTATATTAGCACCATTATCATATGCATTTCCATCAGATTTAGTCAATTTACCAGATATATAAAATTGAAATTTAGAAGTACAAAATCCATCTCCAAAATCTATATTAAATTCAGTTTTTTTATTAGGTTCATTTAAATGTAATTTAGATAATGGATAGAAATTTTTGTATTCAGCTCTTTCAATATCATTTACATATTTTTTGTAATCAGCCATTTATTAAGGATAAATTTTTTAAATCAAAAGCTTTTTTAAAACAAGTAAAATTTTTATAATTTTATGATGTCAAATTTTATAATTTTTATGTATCAATTTCATTTTTACTTTTAAAATATTCAATTTCAGTAGCATGATCAAGTATAAATTTTGCTGATATTTTTTGATGTTCTAAAATTAATTCCCAATTTAATGTAAATGCATAATCATGAATGAAATATTCAGTTAAATCTTGATATTTACAAATCAAATCAATATAATCTTTTAATTGATAATTTATGAATTCAGTAATAAAATCTATAGTTAAATTTTGATGTTGAGCAATTTTTTGCCAATTTAATTTATTTTGAAACAATCTCATCATATTAATACTCAACTCATATTTTTCAGAAATATCATCCCAATCATCTTTGTTTAATTGATTTTGGTTTCTGATAATGAATAAATCAAATGAACTGTATAGAGCCATTTATTAGGGAGAAAATTTTGTAAAACAACTTTTCTTTGAATTACAAATACAACATTTTGATTTAATTACATTTATATTTTTCAATTTTATTATCTGAATATCTTTAGAATTAGTTTTTTGTTTACATTTAAGACAATAAATCAACTCCATTTATATAAAATAATTATTGTAATTTATCTATATCATCTTTAATTAGTATTATTTCAGCATTTAATTCTTTTATGGATTCATTGACTCCATCAAATAGAAATTTTAGTTCTTTTTCTAATTTTTCTTCTAAATTTTCAACATATTTTCCAATATTAATTAAAAAGTCTGTAATTTTATTTAAATCCTTTTTAGTTTCTGAATGATCATTACCAATTTTAATAATTGAATCTAAAACTTCATCTAATTCTGATTTTATTACAACATCATATTTATTTATACTTGGTTTAACATTAACAATTCTTTTACCATTAATACTTATATAATTTTTTGATAAACCAATAGCATTTACTAGATTTTCAGTCTTTTTTACATGACTTTTAAAACTTTTACTAAAATTATTAAAAAATATATTTAATTTAGAATTTATATAATTTTCTTTAATATTAATTGGATGTTTTTTCTGTCTTCCAAACAGATCAAATATATTTTGTGAATCCATATTTATTAAGGATTAATTTATTTATTATATTATCAAATTTTTTATTATTATTTAATTCATTTAATATAAAAATACATAAATGACCACAAATTGGTGGATCATTATAATTTTGAATTTGATTATCATTATAAAATATATTATCTTTTCCTAAATATTTAACTAATTCTATTGGTGGTTTATTAACTATATTTCCATATGAATCAAAATAATATTTAATTTTATCTTTTTTATAATAACAAACCCAATGAGTTCCATTTCCATCAAATGAATCTAAATTTATAATTCCACATTCAAATTTATTAACTTTATTAGGTAATATATCTCTCATAAATACACCTCTAAAATATTTTATATTTTTACACAATTTTTCTAATTCACCTAATGTTAGTGGTTCAAAATTTTTTTATAATTTTGTTTCATATATTTTAATGTTTTTTTATCTAAACCAGATCCTTCTACATTTTTTAATTCATGATCTAACCAATCAACAAAATTTCTAAATTTAGGAATTATAGATTCTTTTACTACTTTTGCTCCCTTTCTAACATTTGGTGTATAATTTTTAACTATAGGTATATTATCAGCAAAATCTAAAATTTCTTTTAGTAATCCACCATTTTTTATTTCTTTTAATTGATTATATGAAAATTCAAATCTTAATCCTTTATTTAATTTTTTATGTTTATTTAGTTTATTTAGTTTATTAATTTGTCTTTTAGATAATAATATAATATCTTTTCCATTTTCATTAAATTGATCAATATTAAATTGAATTATAACTGATTTTTTATTTTTAAATGCTAATTTTATTTTTGATTTTTGATTATCTGTCAAGTTTATATTTGTTTTTTCCATTTATTAAGAAAAAAATTTATAGTTTTTTATAATATAGATTAATATAATTAATTTTATTAAAATTTTAATCCTACTTCTAAACCCATACCAAATTTTCTTTTCATCCACATAGCACCTGATGTTGGTAATGCAATTAATCTTTCACCAATTCCATGATCATTTGATGTTACTATATCCCATGCTTTATCTTGTAAAATTTTATCAGCTATTTCATTTCTAGATTTTGTATCTTTATGATCTCTATAAAATAAATCATGTTCTTTAGCAGCTTTATCTAAATCATTTATTCCAGGATCACCTCTTTTTACTCTTTTATTTAATTTAGTTCCAGGCCCTAGATATTGATAACCAGGTACATGTAATTCAAAAGGTAAATTATTTATAACATCATTTAAAATACCTGATCCATCTTTTAATAATGGTGATGAAATATTTGCCAAAATTCTTTTTAAATACTTAATTCCTTCAGGTTTTTCAATTAATTCATCTAATTTATTTGATATAAAGTCTTTAATTGCTTTCTTTTCATTTAAAAAATTATTATTGCCAGCTTTTTCTTGTGCATATATATAATTAATAATATTATCTAATTTATTTAAATCATCTATAAATCTATATTCAATTTTATTTTCTGTATATTGTCTGATTCCTGAACCTTCAATTTCACCTTTTAATTCCCAAATATGTTTAATTAAATTAATATATTTATCACCTTTACTAGATTTTGGTTTCTTACTATTTGGATCATTATTTTTATAAATTGAATTAGTTTCCCATAAAATCTTTGAATAATTATTTAAATCATCTTGTGTATATAAATTATTATCTGGTTTCTTTTCATAAGTTAACAATCTCCATAATCCATGTGTTCCATTATATTTTTTATCATCAATTATTAAATCATCATTATCAATTACAGTTATTTTATCACCAATCATAAATGATTTTTTATGTTTATTCCAATATAAACCAAATTTATCATCTTTTGTTCTTGGTAAATATTTTTGTGCTAATGGACCAATAATTTTATCTAATGTTTGAGGTGAAATTAAATTTGGGTCAATAAATGTCGATTCTTCTTGAATTATTGGTTGTCTGATTGGTCTAAATGGAGTATTTGAAGGTAAATTTAGTTCTTCAGTTTCTGGTATTGATATATTGGCAAAATTATTAACAATAGGTACCAATTCCATAAGGTTTTTATTTTCATTTAAGACTTCACCAATTTTATTTTCAACTTTACCAATTGCTGATGTTATAGGTTCATATGCTTTTTGTTTAATTTTTTCATAATTATCTTCAATTTTAATTTGATTTTTAAATTCTTTTATTAATTTTTTCTCAATATCATCTAATTTTTTAGCTTCATTAACAGATATTTTATCCATTTATTACAAAGAAAAATTTAGGTTCAAAACAAATCATGTTAACATAAACACAAATCATGTTAACATAAACACAAATCATATTAACACAAAACACAAATTATGTTAACACAAACACAAATTATGTTAACATAAAAACAAATCATGTTAACACAAAACACAAATCATGTTAACACAAAACACAAATCATGTTAACACAAACACAACACGAATCATGTTAACATAAACACTAATTATGTTAAACACAATTTATTTTACTTTATTTCTGTAATTTTCATTAAATATATAAATACTAATGAAATAAATAATACTAATAAAATAAATATTCTATCAATTATTGAATCAAACATACAACAAGCCATTATCATTATTTAATATCAGAAAAATTTTTCATATATTTTCCATCATTTGATTTTTTCAATAAATTAATAGTTAAAAATCCATAGTCTTCTTTCCAACAATCATTACAAATAGTTTTAAATTTATCAAATTTCATATCTGATCCAACAAAATTATTATATATTTTTTTCATATAATGTTCATTTTGTTTAAAGATGCATAACATATTTAAATTATTTCTAATTAATTGCATATCAACTTTTGAATAACATTGTGATAAATAAATACATGATATATTTTTATGTCTACCCATTATAAAATATTCTTTAATTTTATCTTGTTTTTCTAAAATACAATCATCAAAAACTACTAATGAATTTGGTTTACATTTATTTAGTGGAATCATATCATCACATGAAAAATAAGAAATTTGTTTATTAATATTTGATTCTATATTTTTAAATCTTTTTTGTAATAATTTATAAGATGGTTGTTCTAATGATTTACTAAAAATATATAAATTTGAATATGGCATTAATCTTTTGTAAATAAAATTTAATAATAATGTAGTTTTACCAGATCCACTTGTTCCTATAATTAATAATCTAATAGGTTGATCATTTTTATTATTTTTATCATATGATTCTAATTTTATATTATCTTTGTTTTCTAAAAATTTCTCCATTTAAATAAGATGAAATTATTTAAAATAATTGGTCATTCATCCAAACTAGAATTAAGATTAGAACATCCAATACATTTAGATGGAAAATATAGTATTGGTTTAAGTGGATTTTATTCAGATAATTTTATATCAAATATACCAAATGATTATAAAAACTGTTATGGATATTCTATTAAAGATGAAGATGATAAAATTATAGATCAATATTTTGATATAAATAAAGGAAATTATACAATTGAAGAAATAAAAAATATTTTCATTAATAGTTTAAAAGAATTTAAAAAGAAAATTAATAAATTTGATGAAAATGATTTTATACTGAAAAATGATGGACCATATATTATAATAAAATCTCCTGTTAAAATTATAGTAACAACAATTATAATTGATTTATTAGGATTAGATGATAAAATGATTGAACCAAATGTATTAACAAAAGGAATAAAACTACCAAAAATTAGACCTTTTGATGTTATTGAAATACATTGTAATTTAGTTGATCCTAGTTTTGAAAATCATAAAGATCATTCACATTTACATAAAGAATCAGAAATTCTATATTCATTTTATCCAAATGTTGAATATGGATCAAAAATTAGTGAAAAACCAAATGAAATTGATTATATTCCTTTAAAAAATATAAATAAAATTCAAAATATTGTAATATCTATTCAAGATAGTGATGGAAATCAAATAAATAATGAAAATATTAAAAGTATTGTATATTTAAGATTAAAACAAAATTTGTAATATAAAATTTATCTACATAAATAATAAAAACAATAATTTATTTAATTAACAATAATTTTATATTTAATTAATTTTTTAATTTATTTAATTTTATATTTAAATAAATTAATTGTATTTAATAAACAAAATAAACCTTGGTTTAAAAGAAAAGATATTTGTTATATTTTAAAATATAAAAATTCTAGAAAAGTTTTAATTGATAATGTAAAAGAAAAATAAATAAAACTTAAAATATATCAAGTGTAACCAACAGTTACATTTACATAATAATGATAAATTAATTTACATAAAAATTATAGGTGTCACAAATTATGACACCCTAGAAATTGATGTACAAACATGTTTTTCAGATGCCCTAAAACAGGGCGTCAATAAAATAGATAATAAAACAATGTTTATTAATGAATCTGGTTTATATTTATTAATTTTAAAATAAAAAAAGTAGAAAACAATAAGGATAGATTAAAATTTATAGATATTTTTAGAGGGGACAATTTGTCCCCCCTATCATATAATGAAAAACATACAAAACTTATTAAAATTAGGTAGGACCCAAAATGGGTCCCATATAAATTAGAATATTTATTTTAAATTTGTTTAAAGGAGGTAACCTTATTATACAATAAAAACTTAAGGGTAACAAAATGTTACCCTTCTTAAACATTCAAAAATATTCATAAATATAATAAATTATATACAAATTTGAGACCCGTCTTAAAGACGGGTCTTACTTATAATGATAATAAAGTAAAATTTATAGATATTTTTATGTTAGATATTCAATAAATTATTGAATATATTTAAATTTATTAAAGAAAATATTTAAAAATATACATAAAATTATAGTATAAATTCAATATCATAAGGTTATAAATTATTAATATAATTTTGATCATTTTCTTTAAAACTTTCTTTAACATAATTTTTTATTATATTTATAAATGGTTCTATTATAAAATTAAACTTATAATGATATACAAAATAATTTTTATATTTAAAAAGATATATTAAAAATTTATTTGATATTTTAGTTTTAAATAAATATAATTTTATATCAAAATCATTATTTATTAATTCTTTTGGAACAATTAAAATTTCCATTTATTTATAATTATTTTTATACCCCCAAGGTAATGTATCAATTTTATTTTCACAAATAAATCTTTTGTCATCTCTATTACTTAAAGCTAATTTATTTATTGTAATTGTATATAGTTCATGTTTAAAACTTCTAATACAAGTCATTTCTCTATATTGTTCTTGATCATCAAATAAACATTTCTTAAAATCATCCATATGTAATGTTTTATCAACAACACTTTTCTTAATACCTTTACATTTTACAGGATTTTTATTATTAAATTCATAACTATATAATTTTGATCTTAAACCACAATATTCTTCTAATATTTCACCATTTAACTCATCTTTAAATTTACCAATTATTTTTTTATTCTTTTCACTATAGCATTCATGTTCTTTCTTATAATCACTTGTATCAAATTCATTAATATTTTCTTTAATAATTTTATATGGATCCTTTTTAAATTCTATAAAATAACTGTCTGTATCCATATATAATAACCTTATATTTGGATCAAACTTCTTTAATTTTTCATAATAAAATTGATACATATGTAATTTTGATAAATCAAGTACTGAAAATCCTATATAGATTGGTTTATCAAACTTAACCTTTTCTTTTATCATATGTGAAGCAATACAGTCTTTATCAAATATACTAAATGTTTTAAAATTAGGTTTTTTGCTTGTTTTAATGAAAACTTTTCATCACCTAATTTAATATCACATCTATTTCTAACATTTTCCATAGTTTTTCCAAAAACACTATTATTCATCAATTTAAAAAAGTCTTTTTCAAAATCTGATGTTGATTTGGATCTTAATTTGGTATTTAATTCAATATATTTTTTCATATAATCATCTTGATCAAATGCTATAACTCTATTAACTTTCTTTAATTTTAATCCTTTTTGTAGATAATATTTTAAGTTTCTTGAATGAATAACATAATCTTTTTTATCAAATAATGTTGTGCAAAGCTTATTATTATAATGTTCAGGTGCTAATGGTAAATCTTTATGGTCATCATGTAATTCAATAGGATATTCTAAATCAACATCTAATATATATCCATATTCAGCATTTTCATCTAATTCTAATATTGTTTCTTCCCATTCATTTAATGTATATGTATTAGGATTCATCCATGTTATATCTTTATAAGGTAATTTTTGACTTAAAGCCCATCCATATAGATTATTTGCATCTATATATAACATATAATTTTCAGGTTTTGTTTTATCATAATTTTTTGTATATTTATTGTTTGCTTTACAATATCTAGTTATACATTGTGAAATACCACCTCTAATACCTTTTTCAATCATTAAATACATATTATAATCACTTATTAATTCTAGTTCAATTTTTGTTAATTTTAACATAGAATCCCAAGCTAATGATGGTGATGTTAGATAATGTGCTGGATCTAATTGATAATTTTTCAAACAAACAGATCTAAAATTTTCAAATATATCAGCTAATAATAATACATCCTGAATATTATATAAATCTGAATAATTACCTAATGTTTTTACTTTTAATTTATTCCAAACTTTTATATAATGTTTATAATCATCATCACTTATATTTTCATTAGTTAAACAACTATAAAATTGACCTTTTTCTAATATTTTATCATAGTTTAATTTTTCAACATTATCAATAAATTCATATGGAAATACACCTTTAGAAGTTAATATTTTTAAAGTTTCATTATCATATTCAATTATATCATTTTCTTTTATAAATTTATTTATATGCTTAAATTCTTTAAGATTTTTAGCTAATTTTTCAATTGATGTAGCCATAAATCTAAATGTATCTACAAATGAGAATTTTATAAATTTTCTAGGTTTAAAATATAGTTCACCTTCAAATTCATAACCATAACCAGAATTTACTGAATAGTTTATATATTTTTCATCTGTATTAGCTAACAAATCAATTTTACCATATTTTTTAGCTAATTCTTTTATAAACAAATGTGTATCATAATTTGAACTATTATGACAGAATATAGGAATATTTTGAGGAAATTTTAGATTTAAATTACAATTTAAATGTGCAGCACCTCTAAATTTTCCTGTTAAATGACAATGATCTCTTACTTTTATTCTTTTATCATTATCAAAACCACTATTTTCACAAATATGACAAATATTTGTTTTCTGATAATTAATTTCTTCTTCATTAGTTAAATTCATAGGCTTTTTATTTTTTGAATTATATTTTTTAGCTATATATTTTGAAATTTCATCTAAATATTCAAATAATTTATTTGGTACATTTATTAATTCCTCTTCATTTTTTGCTCTATAACAAATAGGTTTATACATTTTATTAGTTACTCTAGATACTAAATAGAATGTAAATCCATATGGTTTATGTTTTTGAATTTTATTTGTATATGAGCAATTTGGATTATTTTTACAATTATCAATCTTTTCTAATATACTTTCAAAATCCATATAAATTACATATGGATGTTCAATCTTTTTATAATAATTTTTAAAACTTACAGTTTGACCTTTAAATGGCATTATAGGTCTACAAGGTTCTAATGATTTACATATTTCTAAATGATTATTCAAGTCTTTATTTTTATAGAAATGAGTCAAACATCTTCTACAAATATATTTTTTATTTTTATTTTTTTGTGTTAATTGCTTAGATACTAACTTACTTAAATCTGTAATCAATATATAATGAGAATTATTACCAATTTTATAATATAATAAATCAATTTCTAGTTTTGTATTATAATGTTCAGATATTTGTAATGGCACTATTTTTTCATCTTCATCAATTCTATAAATATTTATTGACATTGATGGATAATTATATTTAGTATCAAATGATCTTTTTTCAAATAATTTAATATCTTTCAATGTTATTGGATAATCAAAACCTTTAAAAATATCATCATTTATATATTTTTGATATTGTTTAACTCTTTCAGCATGTTCATTTGGTTTATCAATAGCACATCTAATTGCATAAATAAAACAATATTCATCTTTATTTTTAAAATTTACACAACATTTTTTATTCTTAATTTCATTTGGTAATTCTATATATGATCCAGCATTTAATGAATTATTTTTAGATAATTTTAGATTTAATTCAACACATCTTTTTAATGACCAACCAGAGCCTTTTGATGGTTGATTTAGTTGTTCTCTAACTATTAATTTCTTAAATTGATCATCAATAAAATCATCTACATTTAAAATATCTGAACTTTTTATGCAAAAATACATATTACTATTTTGAATTTCACCATTTATTAATTTTCTTTCATATTCACATTCTAAAGCCATCTGTCCTTTAATATTTTTGAATTTTTGTTTTTCTATCAATTTTTTTATTTCATTTCTTTGAGTTTCTAAATAATCATTAATATCTAGATCATCATTTGAATTTGTTAAAATATAATCTTGAAAATATCCTTTTAATGACGAAGCTTCTTGAATATTTATTATATTTTCTTTTGGAATTGGTCTATTTTTAAAATAATCATTTAATAATCCAATCAATTCTTTTCTAGTTTTATTAACAATTTTAATACTATTTTTAATTGCTAAATTTTGAATATATTTAAATGATCTATATTCTAAATTATTTGGATTTTCTTTAATTTTGTTTAATCTTTTAATTAGTTCATCTCTAGATAAATTTTCATAATTTCTGACAGATAATTTTTTTGCAATTTCATTTAATTTTTCCATATTAAATAATGAATAATTTGTAAGATCAAATGTTTCTTTAATATTTGTTAATTCATCTAAAGTTTTATTTTTATAATTATATATATTATTATTTTTACACCAATGTTTTAATTCAAATATTTTATTATCATATTTTTGTTTATTTAATAAATGTTTAGTTGAGTTATAATGTCTATCATAATTTTTATATAATATATTTTTATTACAATAAGGACAATTAATATTTTTATTTGTTCGTTCCATTTATTAGAAATAATTTTTACTTAGAAATAAAACTCTTAAAATTATGAGAAGTTTTTCCACTTTTTCTAGGTAATTTATAGTTTAAATTGTATTTTTTCAATCAATAGTCAACTTTTCACAAGTTAATTTAAATTTTCTAGAGTATTTTTTCAATAAAATCAATAGTCAACTTTTCACGAGTTAATTTAAGTTTTCTATAGTATTTTTTCAATAAAATTTAAACTTTTTTAAAACAATTAAAATTATTATTTTTATCATATTTTTAAAATTTCTAGTTTTGTTATATTTTTGTCATAAAGTTTAATTTACAAATTGGTCTTTTTCAATTCATATTCATAAAAATTTCCAATAATATCTTCATTATTTTGATCTTTTATACTATATGTAACTGGATTTGTATTATTAATTTTAGAAATTATAAATATTTCTCTAGACCAATTATTTTTATATTTATTAAAAAATGTTGATTTTTTATTTCCAATTCTAACTCTATCATTTATTTTAAATTTTGATTTGGTTATTATTTTTGGTGGTTTGTATTTAAAAACAGTATCTAATAAATCCTTTTCATTATTTTTATTTACTTCAATTGGTTTCATTTTAATTGTTGAATGATATGAATTATTATATTCTTTAACAATTTTTGGTAAAATATTTATCCATCTATAATTTTTATTAATTTCAAACTGTATTTTCATTTTTTCATTTTGTGTTCTATTATACCTTTCTATTATACTTGATTTTTCTTCATTTTCTGTATGATACAATTTAATATTATATTTATTTAATATTTCTTTAAATTCTTTATTGATAAATTCTAATCCTTTATCTGTATGTAAAAGATTAGGTGATTTATGATTAATTTTAATTGCATCCTTAATTATTTCTTCAAATGCTCTAGAAACTGTTTTTCCATCTTTTTTCTTTAATGGTTTTGACCAAACATATTTTGAGAAAGTATCTATCACATTTAACATATATTTATAACCATCATTTTCTTTTTCATAATTTTTCATTATAATTAAATCTGCTGCCCATAAATCATCAATACCTAATGTAATTATTTTTCTTTTTAGAAATTTCTTTCTAATTGGAGCATGAATTTCATTTGCTTCAATTATTTGTTCATTTTTAGTTAATTCTTTTTTAATTATAGGTTTAACTTCTTTTTTCAAAATTTTACTTTTATTTGTTTTACAAATTGAACATTTAGTAGCAATTCTATATAATCCATTTTTCATTTCAACGATTTGTGGATTAATATTTTTAGTTTTTTTCTTACATTTGTGACAATGAATTGGTTCATTCATTTATGTATAATTTTTTTTTAAATAAATGGATATGTGTTATAGATGTCATAATCAAACTAATTTTACTATTATTGGAAATTGTGTAGGATGTAATATATGTAAAAGAATTATTTATGAAAAAAAGATTAAGAGAAAAAGTAATAAGAATAAACATCTTAAACATATTTTAAGACAATTTAACCATTTTCAACCATATAAAACACAACAATTAATTAATGAATTATATATTTTATGTATTTCCAATCATTTTGAAATAACACCTAAGAATATAAAATTATTTTTAAAACAAAGAAATTGTACAAATTGGATATTTTACTATCAATTTTTAAACAAAATATACAATATTGATTTTGAATTGAATAATGAAGATAAAGAAAAAATTACACTATTTTTTAATAAATATTTATGTTTTAAGAAAAGTAATATATCATACAAAAAATTATTACCTATGATTTTTAAATACTTAAATATGGATTTTTGTATAAAACCTAATTATGATAATGACTTTTTAACATATCTATCACAAACAAGTTTGTGATATTTTTTCCTATATAAATGGATCTGCTAGAAGAAATTAATAATATTGGAGAATTAAGATTTAAAGAATATAAACCATTAAAAAGTTTAAATTTAAATGAAAAATATAAAATTGAAAAATTTGAAAGAATTAAAGATAAATATGGATATACAATTATTGTTGAATTAGAAAAATGTAAAGTACATTTACCAAAAAGATTTACTAATGTAATTGATGATAAATCAATTAAAGAATTAAATAAAAAAGATTTACATTTAATTGTCACTGATATTAAGACTTTTGATGATAAAGAAACTGCTTTAGTTAAATTTGAATAATTATTACAATATTATTGATACTAAACCTTAATTTTACTTATTCTAAAAAAATTCAAATTTTATTAAAAAAATACTATTAAAATTTTAAATTACCTTATGAAAAGTCGACTATTAATTTTATTGAAAAAATACTTATAAAATGTGATAATTTTACTTGTTTTTAAAAAAATTTTATTTTGTAGAAAATTTAGGCATATTTGTTAAAAATTTCATTAAATTTGCATATTTTTTATGACAATTTGACAAAAGCTGAAAATTGGCCAAAAAATGGCAAAAATATTGCATAATTGTATTAAAAAACTGTGAAATTTGTTTGATTTTTTATTGTCTCCAAAAGTGTCCTAGAAGTAACATGATACTATCTACTTATATATATATGTATATATATGTATATATATATATATATATGTATATATATATATATATGTATATATATATATATATATATATATATATATATGTGTGTCCCTAGACACGATAACTCTCGTAAAAATGGTCCGATCGACACCAAATTTGGTAGAGATGTGTAATCCTACGTTTATTCGGATGAGTTCGAAAACCAGACATATCGACCTACCGGAAGGGGTAGTTTTGGGGGGTTTTGTACCCCAAAAATGGGTTTTTTGCATTTTTCATATGTAAATTTAAAAAATTTTAAATTTTTATTTTGACCATTGGATTTAGCTCAAAAAAACACACAATTTAGTATTTTGAAGCTTTGCTCTATCTCCATTGGTTACCGAGATATTACAAAGTCTAAAGACAGTACATTGTCTTTTGGGGCTCCAATGTTAATCTTATGGAGAATAAGGATGTGTTAATATTTCACTTAATAACTAATATTTTTGGATGAAACTTGGTAATCAGCTTCATTTGGTTGAGATTCATCCATTTAAGGTAAAAAATCTTGGTTTTTGTACTTATCATGGCAGCAAACCTGCATACTCTTTTCCCATGTTAATCATATGGAGAATAGGCAAACTCTTTTATTTATGGACAGATATTGATGAAACTTACTATATGGCTTTATATGGTCGAAATAAATTTTTTCTATGCTAAAAACCTATTTGAAGTGTCCCCCATAGCAGCATACCTGTATACTCTTTCCCTATATTTATCTAAAGTAGAATAGACATTTATTTCCCTATTTATGAGCACGTGATGAAATTTTGTTTACAAGTTTAGCTGGTCAAAATTAATATTACTAATTTGGAAATTCGCTGAGTACGCAGGTCTGCTGCGACGGGAAGTATTTATTTTGTGCTACTAATACTGTGCTGTGCACTATGTAACCCGCATATTCTCTTATATCCGTCTGCTTTGACACACTGTGCCCTCAAATTCTCTGTTTTACACAAAATTTACATAATAAAAACATTATATTTTTACAAATAGTATTTTTAACTTATAAATTTGATTTACAATTTTAAAAAATCCTCAAAATCTTGGTAATAATATAAAATAATATACAACTGTCAATCAAACTATAATATTTATTGAATCACAAAATATTTTACCTAAAACAACAAGGAAAATGAGTTTGAGATAGGTTCGCTAAGTGAATTAACGGGGAGGGCGCAGTAATATGTCGCCGAGCCGGAGTTAATATGTGTGTAATCAAATACTGTAACACGGGGAGTATTGCGAGGGAATCCGACATTTTAACTCAGCCGCGGGTGACGGCAATGTGTTCGCACGTCTTCGTGCATCTTCGTACATCTTCGTGCTCGGCGCCGGCAGTGCAACGAGCTCCCGTGAGTGAATGCCGCCGTAGCTGCCGGCTGGTGTCTAATGAAATTCTTCAATGAGAATAACACTCTTAGCTAAAATAATTCCTTATTGAAAAAATAACTTGAATCATTTGTTGTTGTTCCTTCATTTCTTATCTTCAAGTCTATGTGATTTTTTAGAGACTTTTTTAATACATTAATATTTTTAAGTTATTTCATTGGATTATGCTTATGAAACCAATTGATTAATTTTCAACTACTTCAACCAATTAATTAAATTTTATTTTGTTGGAAAAACACTGTCTACAACAATATTATCAACAACCATGCTGGCTTAAAATGACACTTTAGTTCTTAAATATGAAGTATAAAACCAAAATAACATATTTTATGATAAACAAATTTTACTGAGTTACCGTTGGCAAAGATCTATCTAAACAACTATGCACCTAAAATGCATAGTATGAAACCAAAAAAAAAAAAAAAAAAAAACTTATTCTTCCTAGAGATTGTAGGGACTTGTTAGATAGCGTCAAAGTGTATTGAAGCTTAAATTTAAAAACAAATTACATAGCCAGTTTACTTGTTATAAATTCGGAGTAAATATTTTGGATTTTTAAATTGATACAACAGTAAAATTGATTGAAAATTTATACTCTGTGTTATCCATTTTAAAAATCAATACTTAGAATTCATAACAAGTAAACTATCTCTGTAATTCATTTTAATTAAAGCTTCTATACGCTCAGACTTTAATTAACATGCCTTTACAATCTCTAGAAAGAGAAAATTTGTTTCTTTTTTCAGGGTGATATTGTTTAAGTGCATTTTTGCCACATCTTTGCCAAAGTGTTATTGCTCTATTGTTAGTGAATCAGTAAAATATGTACATAAGTAATCAATATCAGTACAATAAGGACTCAATCAAAATAAGTTTGTTTCCCTATGGATTAGTCCAAAACACTAATGTACCTAACATAATATTCATGTAACGAAAAACCTGCCCCCCTCCAATCGCTCTATCCACGTAGACAGTAAGTAAAGAGTTGGCAGTTGCACGAGCTGGCTGATGCTGACATTTTTTTTTTTTTTTTTTTTTTTTTTTTTTTTTGAGGGAGAGGCGGAAAAATGCATTACGCACACAGGTGGCCAGCCTGTAGTGTGGGGCTCCCCTAAAAAACGGGTTTACCCACTAAAAAACCTCCTCTACTCTTTAGGAATCTAACCTGGAATTGTTTATCACATTACGTCAGGCTAGGCCTAAATTTGGCTTACGCCCGTCGGGCTCGCTCCTTATCCAGCCGCTCTATCAAGGGATCTGGGCCACTTCGCGGTCCAGATCGGTTTTCTTTTCCAGGAGGATGCCCCGGACGAACTGTGACAAACAATCCCAGTTGCCCTCATCCTCCAAAATCTTTTGGCAGACCGAGTCCACCGAAAATGCACCAAATATTTGTGTGGCCTCCAGGCGGGGCCCTTCCCAACGGGGACATCGGAAGAATGTGTGTTCCGCATCGTCGGGAACACCCGGGCAATAAATGCAGTCCGGTGAACCGGTCTTTCCCATCCGGTTCAGGTACGACCGAAAATAGCCGTGACCTGTCAAAAATTGGGTCAGGTAGTAGTCCACCTCCCCATGCCGCCGTTCCACCCATGGTTGGACCTGCTTGATAAGTCGCGCAGTCCATCGTCCTCGGGTGTCGTGCTCCCAGCTGTGTTGCCACTGCTGGAAGGTTCGGGAGCGCTCTTCTGTTCTTGCCGTGTCCTTGCCGATCTCGCCACGTCTCTGATAAATCGCTTTCCTCTCCCCTGCCAAGAGCTTGACAGGGATGACTCCGGCGACCACCAGGACGGCAGGCTCGGACACTGTCCGGTAGGCGGAACACACCCTGAGCGCGGCTTGACGCTGAACCCGGGCGAGTCGCAACCTATAGCACTCCTTATCTAGAGCGCCTGCCCACACCTCTGCCCCGTAAAGGAGCACGGACTGGACCGCGGACATCAACAGACGTCTTCTGCTGGATCGGGGACCCCCGACATTGGCCATCAGCCTACTAAGGTGAGTAACTACCTTAGCGGCCTTGTCCGCCGTACGGCAGATCTGATCCCTCCAGCTTAACTTGGTGTCCACCATAACCCCAAGGTATTTGGCGGCACGAGTTGATGTGACCATTCAATGTGAGCTGATGCTGACATTGAAAGTGCAGTAGTAAACAACAATTAACTCCGCTTGTAAACTTGTTTAATTAACATTGTAACTTAACATGTGACATTAAATTACACCGTTCGCCGGGCGAATTAACATGGGCTGGGCACATATCGCGTTAATGGTTAATGGCCTGCGCAACGTGCACGCAACATATGAGGGCAACATTAACATTAACATTAGCGGCGAAGGGTTGGCGAATAGTGGGGTTTTGGTGTGCGGTTAAAAAATAATTTTATCAGTCTCAGACTTTATGAAGGGCATATGGAATACTATTACCTTGCTATAATTTATAGGTACTCTAAAACGACCATTTTAAAAATAATGTGCCTTGCACGGAAAATTTATTTTTAGTCCAATTTGTTTTTATCGGGGGTATTTGTTACAAGGAATCAATTGCACATCCAGCAAAATCCTGTTTCCGTCCTTCAAATTTCCTATGTTATCTTAATGGTAGTTTCAAAATCCTATTCGAGTAGTGTCAGAGGAGATGTATGATATCGAAATCTAGCCGGTACACTTTGCTTTATCTTCGCGCATTCCAGAGTTTTTTTGGTCCAACAATAATTTTAGAAACAGCCCAAGCTCCAGGAAATTAATTTTGTCTTAAACTAACTTTAACTAACTTGTCTTAAACTAACTTTAAAAATTGTATTCTTTTATGATTGAACGTATGAATTGCCATCAAGGCACGAAATAACAACGAACAAAAATTAAACAATGATTCTTTGAAGTATTGGTTTTGAAACAGCTGTCAATTGTCAAAAAGGTATAACTTATCTGGCGTAAACTTAAAATCTGTATGATACTATGAGTAGGGTCTATAACAAAACTAAATTAATTAAAACAAACGAGCAAGGCTCAGATATAACTCCTCCAAGGTTAGCCTATAGTATATAGGCTAACCGAGCCTTCCTCGTTCGTTAGCTATGGCTATAGTAATTGAACCAAAACAAGCTAATACCTGTAGAAAAAAGTAATAATATGTTACATAAAAATATCCTAAATGTGGCTCATTAAATTTAAATAAATTTTCGGTGCCCACTTACCTAGTGAGTGAGCGGAGTGAACGAGTTCAACTCACGAGTTTACAAGCAAACAGTTCACGATATGACCCTCTGGTACTACAGCAAAAGTCTCTATATTTACGCCTAAGACCAATACTCGATGGGTTGACCATATCTTTCATCTACCACATAAACATGTCGAGTATATCTTTATGTGGGGAAAATGCAGGTATGTATCATAACATAAAAACTTAGTCATCTTCACCTTTGGGCTAGTAGCTCATTGTTGCGCAGTCGGCAATGTTAACCATACCATACGGCTTTTATGCAAAATAGCATTTTATTCTCCTGTTTCGGATGCCGTTTTTCAACGGATTTTCTTTAAATTTTGTAAGTGTTTAGTCGAATCATATATATAGGCATATTAGGTCCCTCATACCTAAAAATTTTGAAAGATTAAAAATATTACTCTTTGTGACGTCGCAAAGTAACTCGATTTTCCTTCATTTTAATATTTTTTGTACTTATACCATTAATTTTTATAGTTCTGGGTTTTTTGTCTCCGAATCACTTGAATTAATTATAAAGGTTTAAGATTACCTGAGTCTGCCAACGTGATCCTTCTGTCTCCTAGAGGTGACGCGTTTCGAGTATTAAATACTCATTTTCAAACCTAACACAAGAACACTTAAAACATCACTCGAACGAGGTCGTCAAAGTTTTTAAACACGAACATACAAACATTTATTAAGATTTGACACGGCCGGCTCGCGTGCGCGCACCTGTACTGCATCGTCATGACTGTAGACCAAGCCGTGGTGGTGTCTTGGACATTGCCCTTCTTGGTTCCTTATCAGACAGCTGATTTCGTTTCCTTAACAATGTGTCGAACAGAGCATTAGACTGAAAGTTGAGTTTATCATTTAATAAATCGTCACTATGTTCTATTGTTGCCTTGTAAATTTCGTATTCCTCGAGCAAATTCATATAATTTCCTTTCCCACAATAATGTAGTGGTGTCAGATTAGTTGTAAGATCAGTATAATTATGATTGGTTTCAACGAGATGGGTAGCATATAATTTTCAAACCAGATTTAAAGAACACATTCCAAAACCTAACTCCTATCTGAAATCAGAATATGCTACCCATCTCGTTGAAACCGATCATAATTATACTGATCTTACAACTAATCTGACACCACTACATTATTGTGGGAAAGGAAATTATATGAATTCGCTCGAGGAATACGAAATTTACAAGGCAACAATAGAACATAGTGACGATTTATTAAATGATAAACTCAACTTTCAGTCTAATGCTCTGTTCGACACATTGTTAAGGAAACGAAATTAGCTGTCTGATAAGGAACCAAGAAGGGCAATGTCCAAGACACCACCACGGCTTGGTCTACAGTCATGACGATGCAGTACAGGTGCGCGCACGCGAGCCGGCCGTGTCAAATCTTAATAAATGTTTGTATGTTCGTGTTTAAAAACTTTGACGACCTCGTTCGAGTGATGTTTTAAGTGTTCTTGTGTTAGGTTTGAAAATGAGTGTTTAATACTCGAAACGCGTCACCTTTAGGAGACAGAAGGATCACGTTGGCAGACTCAGGTAATCTTAAACCTTTATAATTAATTTTTACTCAAATATCAGGTATGAGGGACCTAGATCTAAAACCTTAATCTACAATAAAACATAAATTTTACCAAAAGATATCCAAAAACACCGACCGAAACACACCGGGAACACGGAGGCATGTTTTCAGAGTTTTTACAAGGTTGAAGAATGAAGATTACTCTTAACGAAGAGAATTATGTTTTTGACTAGTGTATTTTAGTAGCCTTTGGAAATGATTTGTCTAAAAAGTTACAGACTGGAATAATAAACTGAAGACTATATTTAATTTTAATATTTTTTGTTCACATCTTAAAAAAATATTTTTACCATAATTCAGGCTACATAACTCAAATGGTTTTTAATGAGATTTTTCAGAAATTCGTAAAAGATTTCCCGGTATAGCCTAAAGGCTACATTTAAAAAGCCACAAAACATACATTTTTAATTTGTGTACATTTATTATAAAAAAAACAAGTTTGTGTTTCTTATTAAAATATATTGATACTGTAATATTATGTATACTTCCTTTATTACTAAACTGATAAAACTATTATTACTTTTAATCCAATTTATTTTTATACTACATCCTCCTATATTTTCCAAAAACCATTAAATATTGAAACTATAAACTATATAACGCGAAAGATAAACATAATAATGATAAACGAAGACTTTGAACTATCATTTCACGGAGACTGGGTCGGTAAAAGGTTTGCTTTCAGCATGTTGAATATTTAATGTTCCAGTTTTGAAAAGTCTGACCCCAATTACGGTCTCAGAGACTTGCTCTCGTCTCGTCTGGAGGCCAAACAAGTAGCGAGTCAAAGATAACATTATGCGGTCCTGAAAGCCTTCTATCTTCTTTTTTGCAGCCCGTATTGATACAGAGGCGACTCTTGGTAACTTGAAATTCACAGAACTAGGATTTTCTTTGAGTTACTTGTCGTTCGACTTTAGTTTTATTTAGAGAGGTAACTTTTGGTACGCGCCAACCAGGGTAAACTAGATATAGAGTGCTACAAAGATAGGGAAGTTTAATCCCTGTTGATTGGCGCCATTTTACCCACAATTCCTGTTTTTTTCCTTTTTAACCAGTTTTTTTTTTTTTAACACTCTCCCACCGGTGATTTGCCATTTTACCCACACCTCTCCGATGTTTCGATTTAAACAACTTTCATGACCTATTGTCAATACTATGTAAATAGTCCGATGACAATGAACGATTTGATTTGATTTGATTAGCCTGCTCACAGACCATCAAATTAAAGTGATTTTAAAAAGGATCAAATATTCATATGTTTTAAAATTATTTTTATAACTTTTTAAGCTTGTGGTGTCCAATCAGCTAATAGCCAATAGCTAAAACTGGTAACCAAGGAAACGAGGGTACAGTGTGATTGGATACCACGAAACAGCGGGAATCGTGGGTAAAATGGCGCAAGTCAACAGGGCGCAGACATGCGTTTAAAAATAACTCCACATCTAGTTCAACCTCTTTCAGTGGTGTAATAACATAGACCCACACTGGACGAGACACCACTCGTTGCAGCCTGTGCGGTCTGCGGTGAAGTTTCGACTCACATAGGTCCGTAGTTAGCTACGATATAGGAGTAGCTTAATCTTGTACTTTAGGTGAACATTCCATTTTTCATTTCAAATTATATACTGTGAATTTCTGGTGGTAGACATAATTTTTGTACCGTATCTTTTTAAATAATTAATAGAGATAAATTCTAAAAGTAATATTAGTTAGTTCGAGTCTTGTATGATACAGTATATTTTTTGACTTGGACAGGTTTTGTAAGTGGTTTTAATTCAGGTTGAAATAATAAAACGTCTTCCAACACTACTCGATATATTTACACTTATACTGTAATTGTTTACAAGACGGTAAATATATATAAAAGATCTTATAATGGCGATCGATTTCGACCAGTCACACCGGTCATCATCAGGCCCAATCAGAGACTCTTTATTAGTCTCTGATTAGGCCTGATGATGACCGGTGTGACTGGTCGAAATCGATCGCCATTATAAGATCTTTTATATATATTTACCGTCTTGTAAACAATTACAGTATAAGTGTAAATATATCGAGTAGTGTTGGAAGACGTTTTATTATTTCAACCTGAATATCAGTACCAGCACGTATAATGCTAATCAAGAAGTTATTTGGTTTTAATTAGCGATACCGAAGTTGGTAGTTATTGATTTTCGAGTAGCGGGAGCTCTTTAGAGCCTGTAGGCCTATAACTTTGCTAGGATGAATTTCGCTCACTTCAGCAGCGGTTTTCAATCAGATATCATCACGTGTGTGACGCAATCATTCCCCACACTAGGTGTGGGGCAGGGAGGTGGAGGGGGTATGAATGAAACCCTCTGTGAAAGCAAACCCTTAATGTTTGCCCTATTGAAACGTTCCCATTTGTACACGGGGGCTGGTCGGGTAAAAAGCGTGTATTGTGGCCGCCAGCTGCTCCCCCCGCTGCAGCGTGCTACGTCATCACTCTGGGGACATTTGCATCGTGCGTGCTTTAAATGCCCCTCGACCCCCACGGTGCATCTTGCTTTTGCATCGAGACAAACGGGATCTGTGTGGGGAAACGGAAAGGAAATAATTTAGTTTTTTATGCTGGAAATTTTATTGATTAATTTTTTATATGTATTAACTAATTCTAAGAATTGACAGTTGATCCTTACGGGTATTTAATGAACACTTTATGGTGGTTTTTGTTGTACTGTACTGCCGTAACGGTTTACAAGCTAAAGCAACTTTAGATTAACACGTTACCAGGTTCAATATTTTAAACACTGCTTTTACGATGTAGTCGTTAGCTAAAAAAGGACGGATTTATTAACTATCAACTCTCCGAAGTGGCATTGAACTTTCGAACTCAATGCGTGTCATTGTGCCCTTTAGCGATATTACTATGGGCTTCCCCGTAGATTTTGTGGACAGGCAATAATTTTAACCCTGCTAAAAAAAAACAAATAGTTTAAACGACATCTTTGTCGAACAAGAGGATGATAAAATTTTAGTCGCTCGAGTTATTTTCGTTAGAAAACTTTTCAAGTGATGTTTACAGTCATTAAAAGGTAAAAATTCATCTTCATAAGACGAAATTATCATTAAAATGAAACCTCTCAAGTAATGTTGAATTGTTTCTTAGATTATGAAAGGGATCAATGCAGATAATAGGGAACCAAACCTCTATGAATTCAGAGAAATTCTCTTTACCGTTAAAATTATACTGCATAGAAAGAAAAGCTTTTCAATCGCCGATGTCACTGAAGCTTGAACGTTATTTGTTAGCAAAGGAATGAAAAGAAATTCCAAGAAATTGTGGCTTGATCATCACGCCGAGGCAGGGGCGAACATTTCTGTTTCTCGGCCTGATGATTACGTGGAACCAACAGACGTATTGTGTTTCCTTTATTGCCACAAATTATACCCGACTTCTTTATCAGATCTGTTTCATTTTCGGTTTGTAACAATTTCCATTTGTGGGAACATTCGTTCCAGTGTTGTTGGTTGAAAAATTATTCCGTCAAACAATGTGTTTAGGGGCAAAATATGATTAAAATTGAAAAATAGTGTACGAAATCAAGTGACTTTTGCAGGTCAGGATAGTATTGTAATACGCTCGGTTAATTAGTGATAATGCCACTCACTCACTTATCCCATCATAACAGAGCCTGTGCTTGACGTCTACACAATTAATTGTTGTTCCTAGCTAACCTAATATAATTTGAGTACTGTAATATAATTTCCCAAACAGCCCATCAAAGACACGTAATTTCAGAACAATTTATTACCTCGTAAGTTACTAATTGATTCTGTTAAGTGTAGGTACACTTGTTTCAGTAAAATTCATTCACACTTTTTACTAGTGGTTTCGAATTTTTGTTTTCGACATTATATAATGCTGAATACAAATACATCACATGTTATTATATTTTCAATAATACCTTATTAAAATAATTTCTACTTATAATTTTAACAAAAAATTATTTTGTACAATTATAAATAACAGATACGGTAGGCAATTCTTCAACCAATGGATTTTTTTACCATCAATCCAATTAGCAGCTACACTGTTTATGCACTGTTTTCTATCTCAATCCAGCACTATTTTAAAATCCCTCTAAACTCTCGCTAGTGGCTGGTGAACGCGCCGTTTTGCGTTTCAGATCAGATCCGATCAGTGTTTTGCGTTGTGCGTCGAACCGCACGCACGTTAACCAAAACAAACATGACGTCATTAGCGACTCGGGCTGATGATAAACAAACGAGCGTTATTGATATCTTTGATCATGATCACGTCATTTGTCGCACGTACTGATTAATACGGCATTTTACATGGCCGTCGATGAAATAATTAGCTCGACAGGCGTAGAGGGTTGCACACGAATTCCGAAACTTGATCATATGGGGAAATGTTAACAAAGTTACTATTTTGTTGAAGAAAGTTCCATCATTTATTGTATTTTTTTGAATGACTCATTCCATGAAATGTTATTTTGTTTTACGGAATTAAGATTATTATTATTATTATTATTATTATTATTATTATCATTATTGTATCAAGTCATCTTAAATCCTTCAACATCTTATTCCTCCCTCAATTTTCAATGAATGTTTACATTTATTTATTTATTTATTAAAATGGCATGAAGAATTTCGTGTACAAATTGCATGAATTGCAATTCTCGTGGGTTAGGGGGAAACAATAATATTATCACTGATGAGTTTTATTGAACCTCATACCGTAGCCAAATGGTATTCAAAATATTATAATAAGGTAACTGAAAGGTTGGGGAAGGAGGGATTGTATGAGGAAAAACATGGAGTTGAGAATATAGCTGTGAAATTAATGTATCATACAGCTCGCTTTGTGCGTAATTGTGTTGTATTTGTATGCACAATAATATTCATACATTTAGGAGAAACAAATAAATATGTTATACTCGTTGGTGTACTCCTAATGTGTATAACAAACTGTGCACCGTGCGTGATTGGTGCATCAGGTTGGAGAGCTGGCTGCATGTAAAGTTAAGAGATAGATAATGAGCAAAATTGACAAATTATTTATAAAGCATTGAAAGTGAACCGAAGTGCTATAGACTATTGGGTCATTTATTTATGACCCTAACTACAGAATCGGTCTGATGTTTGAGATAGCACACAATCAAACATAAATTACATAATATTCTTCACCCATTTTTATGATTTTTTTTCTAATAAAAATTGGTGAGCCGCAAACTAATTTCCACCTAAATGTTTAAAAATGGTTTACCCATAAAATAATTTTTAAAATTTTGTACTTCATAATACCAATTTAGGCAGTAATTAATTTATTGTTAAAAAAATAACTTTAAAACTGATTGACATCACACGAAGAACATCATTGTGCTAATTCCTTAGTAATAATCCGTCGTTTAATCAGTGCAGTTAAATATCAGTAAAAGGTGAATAATTACAACGTGGAATATTAAACGGGCTGTTTTAATGAAACAAAATTTGATCACTTTGGCACTAAAACCCAGTGGTGTTTTTGCTGACAGGGAAAGTAAAAGCTCTTTACGATCAGCCCAGGAGCAACGGTTTTATAGGCGCTGAAGGCTTTAAAGACGACGATAAAGACAATAAATTCCGTGTTACTGTGTTAGTCTTCAATAAAATCGATCCCGTTCACTTCGAAACCCTGTGTTCATATTGCGCTCATTTGCTGCCACTTGCAAAAACAAGAATTATATTTACTGACAGTTTAGATTTATGGTAGTTTTGTGTGTGTACAACAGAGGGGTTGTAGGTGTGGTTTAGTTCTAATTTTCATCATATGACTTTTAGTCCGTGACTTAGTTCTTGATTTTGCAGGACAAATTTTTCGAATGACTTTAGAATCTTCAAATTCTAACTACCCATACTATAATTTCAATAAATAGAAACTATGTTAAACGATTTCAGACTATGTGAAGAATATTTTTTAACCGTTTCTTTGCATTAAAATGAGATAGTACACCATCTTGTAAATTGATATCTTATTTTAAACAAGAATATTCCCGCAAATTATTAAACTTGCTTAGCATAGCCGACTCGAATGCACGGTTCCCTTATAACCGTCAGATTAATAATCTGCGTTTCTCATGTAGGCCTACTTCATCATTATGGTAAAGACAAATCACCTGTAAACGATAAAAACCATGATAGAAAACAATTATTACGGTATACTGTACTATATAGGGCAACTTGTTCTTTTGAAAGATATTTTGTTTTCTCAACACTTAAATTATTCAAGGTGCAAGTTAAATTGACTTTATTATAAGAAATGGTTTCAAAGCATTTTACAATACGTGTGTTCTCAATAGGTCGAATGGCTCAGTAAATTTGTCGAATTTTAGACAACTGGAAGTGGAATCCATTATGAATTCCTCATATGCAAATGAACATACTTCAATTCAAACGCAATAAAAACCCTTACACGACATCGGAACAAACTTAAAATTACCAGATGTTCACGATCGGCTCAAATTACCATTTTTACAAGTGGCTAATTGTTTATTTATTTACCAAATGACGTTTCCATGTCGGATCTCATTAGGGTTTCCCCGCGGCGGCGTCACGCGCAAGTGAAACACTGAAGTTGGTGATAAGGCAGATTGGCTGATAACAGGGCAGGTGCGCGGCGCGGCGGCGGCAGGTGCCGACCTAACCTCAAAATTAAGGCGCATCTGCTTCCGCGCGCACTGGCACTGCGCCGTTCAACGAACTCTACTTTCTACATCCGCGCGGGTTGAATTGTTGGGCGTATTAAAACAACTGAAATACTTTGTCATAGATTTACATCCTTAGGTTTGATTGATTGCAGGCTTGAATGGAAAACCTACAAAGAAAGAGTAGAAAAATATTAAGAGTAAAATAAAGGACGGAGTGCAACTTGTACAAGAAACCAAAATGAATGATTTTAAATTATTTTTACGATGAAAATAATTTGAGGGCTGTTGAACTAGTACATCAAAATTTGAAGAGGTCTAAATATGAGTTGTTCAACAAAATTGTTATTGTAAAGTCTAGTTCTTCGATCTTCCCAATTAGACACTTATTCAAATTGTTAGCACCAGGAATATCAGCTCAAATTCCATTTTATGTCTTGCTTCTTCTGGTGATGGGGGAGCCCACAGACACCCTAGGCTGGCGCCCTAGGCTGTATAGACCCAGCCCTAGTGCTCGCACTAATCAACCCATACCCGTTTGGACTCCTTGAACTCTTGAAATAGGGGTTTCACCGGGTACCCGCGTACAATAAGAGCCTCTTACGCCGTCGCTTAGAGAACAAAACACAATCATGACAATAATCGAATGAACCATTGATAAAACACTCATTATTAGTTTCGAAAATAAAAGAAAAAGCCTGTTGCGGTAATACAGATATATGATCAATCATCCACTATAGATTATTTGAAAACAGTGGCTGATATCACTGGCCAATTTTTTCATTTTATAGTGTTTATTTGTTTGTGCTGTTATTTATCCATGGCCAAAATGAGATTTAGACTTCTAATGTGCAACCAATCAAAAGTTTGTACTATTTTTTTGTAACTACTACGAAAGTGACGCTCCTGAAATTTATAATTTTTAAGAGCTACAATTCTTAAAACGCTGACATGAAATGTATTTCCTGATTCGTCCAGGACAGTCTTGCGTGTACCGCGTTGCCGCGGCGTCCCCTCCGGTTGACTGAATTGTCCCGGTCAGGATTCGAGGCCATGGAGCGTGGTGTCCTGGAAGTGTCAGCAAATAAATCAGAGAATCGTGAAGTGTGGCAAGTCACCCAGAAAAAAATTGAGAGATAGAAAATGAGCTTTTAACTTAAATGATTATAGTATCATACGCCAAGCTACAAGGCAATTAATTTTCAACAGATCTTCCTCTTTCACCGTCTAGGCAGCGACCGGAGCTCAGTCGTAGAGCTCTGGGATATCACCCAGCGGGCCCGGGTTCAATTCCTGGCTCGGGGACAAAAAGATCGTTCGGCCGGCCCCGTGGTTCGGAAGTCACGTTAGTCTGCAGTACCTCCGCCTTCTTGATTTATAGTCCCATAAGAGCAATGTTAATTATAGGTGACTTTGAAGAACTTTATCTCGATAATCTTGCATTGGATTCGCATTAAACTTGAATACGTTCACAATAATGGTATAGCGGTTCATGTGACGTGAGGATACATTTTTTAATAAACTTCCTAAAAATTGTTTAACTTGTTTTAAAAATGGTGATAATATACATTGGTTTTTATTCGTTATTCAAGTGGATAATTAATTGTTTTAATGAATTTTCAATCACAGAAAATGAAAGACACTATGTTAACCTTTAAAATAACATCAAGTTTGTAATTTTCGGACGAAAAACAAACTCACAGTAATGTTTTTAATTTAACATTGTTCTTATGGGACAAAACACCGAAATGGAGTAAATACTGGTTTATTTGAAATTATTCACTTACCTAAGAAAGACCTGGAGATTTAATTGAAATATAACGAAGGTATTCCACTCTCAATTAAATAAATAATTGATGGGTCCCTGATGCATTTACAAACCATATATAGGCCAAACGCTTCCTAATTTAATTATCCTCAACATTTCGTGATTTGATTAAAGTTATGAAACAAGCCAAACTCTAATTTGAACAACATATTATAACGGATCAAAATAGTTAGAAAATTAGTACTACATGATGGTGCTCAACTAAACAATTTTCCAATTAAATGCCTACAGTATTGGTTCTTTGAATTTAAATAATATTGAGAGAATTTCAAATATTTCAGTCAAAAACTGAAACATGTATAACACAATTCTCGATAGAGTGCAAAATTTTACAGACTGCTCTATAAAAAATGTATTACATTACAGTAGCCTATTAGCATTTATTTCAAGCATTTATTTTAATCATATTTTAAACTAAAATATCTTTACTTCAATTATTATGTTTTTACAACATATATAGCCGACACCATAAATCGTTAAATTCTCAGAAGGGATGGATTTGTCAAAATACTCAGTTAAGCCCATATCAGTCAAAATTGACAAGCTGATCCTGAATTCCCCGCGGGCGCAACGAGAAGCGCCATGCCTCCATGTCATTGAGCTGTGTCGATCTCCATCCTGACTCACTTTCAAAACTCTAAAGAAAACTCTTAAAAGGATAAGTTCAGCGTTATACTATATCATATTGTCTATACAAGGGATTCAGTTATACACTCTATGAAGACCTAACATCCACTATTATAAATGTGAAAGCATGGATGTTTGTTACACTTTCACGCAAAAACTACTTGACAAACATCATGAAACTTTGTACACATACTCTGGGAGGTACTAGAAGGAACATAGGATACTTTTATATTTTAAAATAATGATTCTTTAAGAAGGGTTAAACAATTTTTGTATATAAAAAACTGAAAATCGATTTGAACTTTTTTTATTGGTTGCTTGATGAACATTTCTAATGACGAGCTAAACCTGATGGATGGTGGGCGAGCGTCACAGCGAGTGGCGAACGAGCTAAACCTCACAGCGAGTATCGCGGGTGAAGCCGAGAAAAAAAGCTTGTCCAACTATATTTATAGAGAGGCTGATGGTGGATACATGTAATCGATGGACTCGGAAACCACTGGACCGTTTGCCATGAAACTCGATAAATATATAAAAATTTTCATGGAGAAGATTTGTAAGAAAACAGTTTGTGTACATCCCTCAGGGTTTAACCCTACGACCGTCATAAACGTGGGGTTTTTTGGAGTTTTTAATCTGAGTTTTTATGAATCCAATGACAAAAAAGTATTCCTTTGTAATTAATTATATAAGCAGCTGTTATCATTTAAAGTTTTTGGGGAGGTTCTCATCTAAACTATTGAGGTAGGACTAGTAATACAAAATAGAGGTATTATAGACTTGCTGTGAGTGAGCGTAGCTAACTAGCTGAGCCCGACGGCGAGTGAGCGCCTAGCGAACGAACTCACCTGAAGGGTGAAACATTATTTAGGTTGGCAATGCAAAGCATGCCGGGTAGCAGCTAATATGTCCTAAAGGAGCACGGAAAATAATTCCTTGGGTCTAGAATGGTTGTAATGGTAAAAATCATTAAAATGTTAATGATACTTCAAGTTTTGCATTTGATAACAAAAAAAGCTTTAGGAGCCGGTTAATAGTTTTAAATGCTTCAACATGATGTAGCTTGTATCGGGTATTATATTGACAGTAAATTTCCAAAAACAAAATATTTGGGACGGTATAGGCCTAGTAAAGAAATGTTAGAAAAATTTTAAATGTGTTGTGAAAACTATTTAGAATTCCATCTTAGATGTTATTCCGATAAATGAATGGCAAAAAAGACACGTTATTCATTAAAATACACCTTTCCATTGAATCCAACCATTTTGTTTTAGATTCCAGCCTAATTATTATAATACAAAATTTAAGAGCAGTCGAATTAGAGTACGAGTTTATTTATGTTTAGAGCATTCGCAATCACGGAATCCCATTTAAGATTATGATTTCCCAATAGTTATTATACTTCATGCCCCCCCCCCCCCCCCCCCCCCCCGCCTCTAAGTACACACAGCCGCCGGGCCGGCCTCTACGCCGAGCAGTGCTCCTATTGAGACCCGACCCTGATACCCTCATCCTCTCGAGATGTGCTTAATCCAAGTAATGCATGTGCGTCGGACGCCGCCGCCTCCAGAGGATAAACTTGGCAACCTCGCATCAGCCTCCCGCTGAGAACTTTTTAGTCCGACTTAGGGTTTCGACGAGCCCTGTAAAATTAGAGAGGGGAACTAATGCGTTCGCCGCTCGGGGCGGCTCTCTCGCTGACATATGGATTTTTTCGTTTAAAAGGTCCAACTTAATGATAGATCGCTATCTCCAGTTTCACATATCTGGCAGAGTTTGTATCTATTTTTCTTTCTGAGGATATATTTTGTTTGCAAGAGAAATTTATACAAAAGTAGCTAAGTTTTACGTCTTCTCAGCTTCTGTTGATTGTTAAATTGTCGTATGCTAAATTAATTAACAAGTTTAAAAACCAATGAGTGAGCATAGACCCTTAGGATTATATTTTTAAACATATATCTGCACTTATATACCGTAGCAAAAAAATTGACTGATTTGAAAAATTAATTTTAAACGTAGAGCCTAGTCTAAATAATGTTTACATTTATCGTACGAGGTTAAATTTACTGATCTACCCTAAGTGCCCGGCCACACGGGCGTTTTTTCACGCGGTAAAATGTAGCTTATTTTCACGCTGCTTGATTTTCCGCCGTGTGTAGGCCACACGTGCGTTTTTTCACGCGGTAAAACACAGCTTATTTTGCCGCCTGAAGTAGAGGAGCGGCTCAATGCAGTTCAAACTCGCTGTTTATCGCCGTATTCGCGTGATTGTCGCATTTTCTTCATGGCCTTGGTTTTTTATGATTTATAATCATAAACATGAATCCATTAAAAACTATACTATTCATTTAGAAAAACCATTGATTTTATGTTTTTCTATTGGCCCTGATTATTGGGGAAAGCAAAATTTATTTATTTAGCATAGCTTTTCCATTCACCTCAAATAGCAAGATGAGTAGACAGACACTTTTAAACATTTTTCCGACGATTTATTTATTATTTAAAAACTTTTCACTAATTCTTTTTTTGTACGACAGACAACAATTTGGTATGTACATTCAGTAGGAATGGTTTTGACTTATATCTGCTTTCAAAGCCCACATGATGGCAAACCTAAATATTCATAGTTTTATGGGGTAGTGGAATAATACCGAAATTCCATAAAAAAAAAATTGCTGAGGATGTAGGTCTGCTGCAAAGTGGGTATTTATAAAGTTTTTCAGTAAGTTTCAAATATTTTTTTACTGCGTGTTCATCCCGGTTCGTGTGGCCAGGGACTTGAGCGTGAAAATAAGCTTCAACAAATACACCACAACTCATTCTCTAGCGCGATCGCGGCGGGCGACCTTAAATGCGCCCGATACGCGGGAAAACACACCTCGTG